>BSBK01008134.1:0-140000 GCA_027943335.1 Chamaecyparis obtusa
GTGCTTTCATGAAATTAAAAGTCTCCATTTAAAAAGCAGGAAGCTTGAAGCTAACAATGGCATCCTCCATGAGAAAGTTGAGTCTCTCCTCAAAGAGAGATCTTCTAATTTCCCCGCTGTTGATATAAAGGAAAGAATGGATAAAATTGATAATACTATTATCAATATCCTCCAGCACAATATGGATAGTATGAAGGCTTCCAGCACCAACCTCAAGGCTCTGGTCAACTTGTTGGATAATGCTTCAGAGGATGATACTAAGGTTAGGAATGGTCCTCTACTGAATAGTGGTGGCCCTAGTTCTCAGACCCATGGGAGGAAAAAATCCCCTCTCATGAAGAAGAACCTAGAGGAGCTGAAATGTGTTATTGGGAGGATCGATAACATCCAGGCCAAGATGGAAAAGATGTTGGATGAGAAAGGTGGGGTTCTGAATGTGGATGCTTAGTCTGGTTTTCCTACTAGTTTTTTATGTTTCCTATTGTCTTTTTGTCTAGGTTTCTATCCCTTTTAACACTATCTAAGTAGCCCCTTATATGGGCAGTTCGATGTTGTATGCCTCTTTTTTGGTGTTGTTTTCTTCTTCCGATCTTTTGATCCTTAAGCTATAAAGGGTTTTGGGTCCCTTCAAAACCTTTTTTTTTTTAGTAATCAGAACATAGAGGTAGACATATGGTGAAATATCTATGTTTAGTAAAACTTAAAATACAAAGTCATAATAAACTTAATATATATTAACATTATAATCATTAGAAAGATTTTTCTCAATAGTACCTTACTACATAGATAGGTTTTTCAAATGGATTCATTTCATCTGCCAAAAGATAAAGTCAAAGTGATTTTTATCATCATTTTAATTGGTGTGAAGGAGACTCCATTGCAAGTATGAATGAGGAGTATAGATGTTATACCAATGTTTTTTTATCTAAGAGGCTTTGAGCTAACCATTTGTAATTAATTCTTTCAAATGGAACCTCTCATGGCTTAAATGATCATATTTTATTAAAAATGTGTTATTTTAGAAAAGAAACATCATGTCTAAAAAAGTGTAACCCACTATTTGTGGGGTCACCTGGGGCTATAGGAATAATTTTTTTACTTTTATAAAGACACGATGCCATCTTTTTTTATTTTTATCATTTAATTATAAGGAAGGAGACCACTGAAACCCTCTGATGTCTGGCATAGAATATTAGAATCATAAAAATTGGTCTTACTATGATCCTCTCAAAGCAAGATTCCTAGGAGGTCACTCAACTTAGAGTCCATCCTAAAATATTATCCACCACATAAAACATAGCCAATGAAGGAGATTATTTTGTATGATGAATATAAAAAGTATATACACTATACTTAGAGGGCTATATCCATCCTACTAGAGTTGAAAAAGTTCCACACTTTATATAGTTCTTGATGTGAGAGTAAATATTTTTTTACTCTTGATCAAATTCCACCTAGCAGCATAAGTTGTAGTTTAAAATTTCTAAGGTTTCATTATTATTTTCATTAGGTAAGTTCTCATTACCTTCAATACCAACCCTTGCACATGAATAGGAAACATATCTTTTCCATTGTCTCTATTTTTTTACACTCTTTCATTTTAAGAAATGTTTTATATATTTGTAAATCATATAAATAATACATACTCTTCCCTAGTGGAATATCTATTTATCTCTCCTTTTGGGGAACTTGTTGTAGTCATCATCATGGCATGTTAGTTTTTATTTACTATGGTATCTAAGCCATTTATCTTTCACTTGTTTCTAGTTCAAGATTATTCACTAGATGTGTTGAGATCCTAGCGAGTTAGTGATTAGATATCTCTCTTTCCATTTCATTTGGAAGTCCCTAATCTACTCCATTTTTATGGTTAGTTATCTACATCTATAGTTTTCTCAAAATCTCATTAACCTTTTTTTGTGCAATATTCCTAACTTTATTTTATTGTATTTCAGCTCTATTATTTGGAGCACATATTCTCTTTAGACACTTCCTAGGCATATTATCCTCCATCAGTATATACATATATTGATTTGGTTTAACATTGATCTAGTTGGAATTTTTCTTTCTTGGTCACTAACATATTCACTTGTAGCTTCATACCCTCATCGACATAATTCTTTTATTGGAGGGTTTTATTTTTTATTTTTTAATGTGACACCATTTTGTGGTTGGATGAGGCTAATTTTCTAGTTGTAGAATGATACTTGGATGAGCTAAATTTATTAGCCGCATTTTAAAATTTTTTTAAGTTATTTAGATAATTTGATCATTAGATAGGATCATCGTTCTTTGAATTATTTTGTGGGTTTCTTAATTGTGCTTTATCGGCCCAAAATATCACATCTCTTGGTAAAAAATTAATGGCATCAATTTATTTACCACTATTATATCCTAAATTATATAAGTTTTATGTTTTCTGAAGGGTCGTGAAGATTAAATCTATGTTTTTCCAATTCTTATATTTTTAGTTTTATGGATCCTATTTCCTTCTTCACAAACACTTCTCTTTATTTTGGTGAGATCTCATTTACATTTTATGGCTAATATCTATAGTGTTTGAAAGACCTTCTGCTTAGAAAAAATTTATGCCAAAAAATTATAATTTATTTGGTACATTAGGGTTTCCTATTTTCATAAAGGAATGAACTACATTTGGCCCATGGCGGATTGACCTTTGAGGAATTATCCCACATTTCTCTACGTTTCTTGATCACTGTACTATAAATTTTTTCTACAACTCCATTATACAATGAATAAAAAATATGGAGTTGATTTCTACCTATGATCTCCACAATGTTTACATAATATATCAAAACCATTAGAGACAAATCAACTACCATTATGATTAGTCAAACATTTTATTTTATTTCCATTATATACCCGAATATTTTCTTTAAATTATTTAAATCAACTAAAAAGTTTATATTTACACTTGAGGAAATATGTACCAATTCCCTTCTACTTTAGTCATCATTGAATGTAACATAATATGTGGATTTTATGATGAATGGAACATATACAAGACCAAGAAAAATTGAGTGATAAAGAGTCAACATAGTAGAATATTATGATAAATTAAGTAAAGCTAACTACATTTTCTTTCCCATGGATAAAATGCTCACCAAAATCAAAATAATGATTACAATCATTGAAACCTTCAAAATGAGTTTTATTTTGTGGGCCATTACAAAATTTTCTTGAATGTGGTTAGTTCTTTAGTGCTAAAGCATAGTATTTCAAATAAAGAAGAGAAGAAATTTCAATTTTATTCGTGTTTTATGCTTGATATTGTATTATTTCAAATGCTGCCTTTAAATAGTTAATACAATGAGCTGAAAAAATATGATTGTAGATAGTTACAATTATAAAAAAAAAAAAACTAAAAATGTAGAATCCTATTGTTATACACAAAAATTCCCCCTCTTATTATAATAACTTAAACAAGAGTGGAATATTTCAAGGGTTTCAGACCCAACCCTTCTAGAGACTTTAATGAAGAACCTTCACCAATCCTCCTCACTCACTAAGGAAACAAAAAATTTCAATGCATTAGGAGATATAAGAATGCTAAAATGTTTATCCATATGAATTCTTTACAACATGAGAGAACGTAAAATTATTCTCATGTACCATGCATAATGATTTACATTTCCTTTTAAATTCCTCATCTCCTCCAAGTGTTTCTAATGCCTTCTTAAATTTTTCATGTGGGATACCTCTCCTGTAAAAGTTGACATATCCTCTAAGTGTATCTAACATCTCCTAAAGTGATATAAAAGTAATACCTCCTCTACTACACAAATCATAGATTAAGTGCCTATAAATGAGACAACCTTTCCACAAAAGTCCATATATTCTTCAATTTTAAGGAATATCTCTTCAAGTTCTTGAAAAATCACCAACCAAATGTGAATACACCAAGTATACCCATAGAAATATTTCCCCCTCCCCTTACACCTTGAATGGATAAATATGATGTCAAGCCTTTTTTTATTTAAGGACATAAAAGTGGTGCTTTTCATAGAATAAATCAAGCTTGAGTGAGAAGCTAGCTTAGGACGATAGGTGTCCACTTGCTTCAATTTTCTCCAACCTCTGATTAATCTTTAATCTTTAAATTAATAATGTAGCATTCAAATTTACAATGATTTTAATTAAGTGTAGCATGGATGACCTCAATAATACAAAAACATGACATAGATGATCTTTGTGAAATTTTTTGACTTCAACTATTGATATCCCATTACAAATAATATCTTTTGAATTTAATTTAACCCCATTAAATCTTTAACATACTTTAATCAATCAACACCTCTAATTTCTCTAATTGTAAAATTAAATCTCACACCTTTTACAATATGAAAATCTCCAACTTGAAATTAGTTTAAATCAATATACTATCAAAATAAATATCTTGTACAAAGGATCTAAAACAACATTTATGTAAAATTTAAAACTGCGAAACTAAAAAATAAAAATAGTTTAAGCTCAATTAAACAAAATTCTAAATAAGTTCACCGATCACCATAAAATCATCTCTCAACAAACATTATTTTTAAGGCAATTGATAAAAATAAGTAAATTCTAAATATATAAATAAAAATGTTTTAAGACTTTCAAGTTCCACTTAAAGTGAGGGTGAACATTGATAAGGAGGAAATTACTAAGAAAATTCTCACATTAAAATTTTTGTTTACATTCCACTTAAACTTTCAACTTTGTCAACATATTTCAAATTAATTATTTCTCTTAAACATCACCTCACATATTTTTATATGCATGGTCATGCACTAATTTAACCACATATAGTTACAAGTATAAAATATGGGAACAAACAACAAAACATATCTTAGACCAATATACCATTCTATGTCTATTTATTCTAGTTTATTTTATAGAAAAATATCACAAATCATGGTACTCTTCCTCAATGAGTTTTCACACAACACTATTCCAAAACTATAAAAAAAAATCACAAAATTAAAGCCTTCCCATAAATGGAAAAAAGAATCACTATTATTTCCCTTTCATTTTTTATTTTGTTAACATTTTAACTTGGAATTTCATGATAATGGTTTATACAAAAGGATGGCTAATGAAACAAATGAAAGAAAAGATTCCTAGATTGAAGAAAGATGGAGAAGTTGGGGATGAAGAGAAGTAAAATATGGTAGGGTTAAAAAAAAAAATTCATAAAATCTCATATTTGTCTCTAGGATGCATTATTTAAAAAGTATTCATAGAATGAAACTTTCTCCAAAATAGAACATGTCTCAGATAATCTCTAAGACTTCTTACATAATCTGACACTTTGCATCACTACATTTATCTACACTTTTATAGAAATTTAAAGAAAGGAGAGAATAAATATAACTTTTATTGATGTATTGGGGAATCTAGATCAAGAGGAAAGTAGGTTGGAGGTCGACATTTGGAGTTTAGGAAAAGACCATTTTCCTCCAGTGAAGGAGAAGGATAATCTGAAAAATGTCTACCAAGTTATGGATGAGATTGTGGATAGTATTGACAAAGGTATTACAAGAACCAAGATGATGGAGAATGCAGCTATTGAGAACACTGAAAAGGAAAAAATTGGGGTTAAAGATTTTCCTAAAGATAAGAGCTTCTTGGTGGCACTGAGAAAAATAATGGATGATATTGGAAATATTAAAAAGGAAGTATGGGTGATGTGCTACGAGGTTAACCTCATTTAGAAGATCAGTCTTAAGGATAAACCTTTTGCAGAGTGCCTTGATGAAATGAAGGAAGTGGTGGGTAGGGAAGCGGCTTACATTTAAATGGTTGACAATGTCTGGGAGATGGAAAAAAGGTTGAAAGAGAAGGATGATAGGGTTATGGATGGGGATTTTGAGGGCAGAGTCCACATACTAGTTAACATAGTAGATAACTTGGAAGAATCCATGGTAAAAATTGGTGAACAATGCCTTGTTAGCCTCAAGACCTACACTGAACATGCTAAGATCTTGGTTGATAAGATGGAATAGGAGAAGGGCCCGATAAAGAGGTGAAGGAGTTGAAGGATACTATGGGGTCAGATAAGAGTACATAGGCTAGCACAAGAAAAATTGGTACCCAAGTGAACAAAGAGGACAAGGACCTAGAAGAGCTCAAGAGCTCAGTTGGGCAGATGCATCTTATGATGGTCTAGGCTGAAGACCTAATGAAATTTATTTAGTTGTCCTTTTTCCTATAGTCTTGTCTTTTTTTTATCCCTGACTATGTTTTTTTTGGGTTATCACATGTTGTTGGTTATTTACTTTAGTATTTTGGCTTATGTTCCTTGGTCTTGTGGCATAATTTCTATAAAAAATTTATGCTATACTATACTTTGATATCTCTGTAATAGGTTTTGGGTCCTTGTAAAACCTATTTTTACTTAATCAAAACATTTATTTATGTATGATGCTCAATATCTTATTATTCCATGTCTTTCCTTGAAATAGGAAATACAAGGCAATCAATAAAGATAATGGTTGATAGTTACAAAATTTTAAAAAAATGAACTAAAAGGGTAGAATCTTATTATAATAAGGTAATAGACTTATCTATAGGTAAGTTTAATTGAAAATAAAAAGCACCGTAAGGTGCCCAAAATCCTTGACATTTCATAGATGGTGAAACTTGCACCTCTTTCAACAAACTATCTACAAATTTTCTTTTCATAGAAATACTATTACACTCTACAATGTATGCAGATAGTTTGTATAATTTACCAAATTTTACATATTCTACAATCACCATATGTACAACCTCTAACCATTTAGAAACCTACATTAAAACTTATACAGGTATATACCTACATCTATTAGGTTTCTCACGTACAAAACAAATCATGCTAGACTAGGGATATGAAACACACCACTAATCCTTGTTATTTGACCATGAAGAAATTTGATTCCAATTTTACCATGACCCATATTATAAAAATAAGAATTAAGACCTAGTTTGAAGTTACCCCATCTAATTCTTCAAACTTTAAAAAAAACAATCCATACTAGAGGTCATATGAAAAGATGCACTTGACATTATTAACAATATATCATAACCCACATGAGTGGCCAATGGTTCAATGAATGAATTAAAATCTCCACTCTTAAACTCAAAATATAAACCAAGTTTCTTTTCTTTTTGTTCATTTCTTATTTGCATTCAATATGTAAATTTCAAATCTTACCACAATTCCAAGATATTACTTTGGACTTTCATAGAGATATGGATCTCTCATACTTCTCATTCTTTTTCACTTTTTCCCTTTATCTTCCATGTCTAGTTATGGCCAACTTGGTGCTAATGGATATCTTCCTCCACATATGTATACAATTTAAAAAATGAAAAATGAATAAACTATTCAAAACAATAGTAATATTGATAGTCATTAAACGATAACCCCATGAATCATGCAAAGAACAAAGAAAGACTTGAAATTTATCTGCCTTAATGGTCACAAAATTTGAATCTAATTAAAAGATAAACATATTGAATTCTTCATATAACTTTTAATTTTTTCACCCTCTTCAATTCTTGTAGAATACAATCTCTTACTTTAGATATTTTTATTTGTCAAAGATTAGGCTTAAAGCATCTCACCAAAAATATTTTGTAGTTTACTTGCAAATGTATCCTGGTGGAAATTTATTAGAATGGAGTCTAGATGGAATAATATCATTAGACCATTGGATTTATAGTCCATAACAACATATTTATCTACCTTATATATATTAATATCTCTATATACATTTTTATAATAAAAAAGTCTCATGAATCTAGATTTATTAACAAATCCTTCATCTTCAGTTTCCACATATAAAAAATATTTATTGAAAATTTATCCAATTCTACTCTCCCTAATGAACTTTCCATTTAAAAAATTTGGGAACAAGATCACAAAGTATATTCTACATAAGCTTCCATTTAAAATAAGAGTAATTCTTAAAACACAATAACCCATGATATAAGCCAAAGGTGATCCGATATAGATACTAGTTTTAAGTAAGTTCAGGTAACAAAATAGCTAAGTACACTATCCTTGAGAGGAGGATAATAAAAATATTTTAGTTGAATCATTAATATAGTTATGAAAAATAATATAGTTAAACATGAATAGAGTTGATACCATAACAAAATGATTTATGTTGGAGAAAATAATTTTGGGAGAATAAAATTACATACCAAGAGCCACCCAATATAATTTATAGAAAACTAAAATAGATACAATATACTTGAAGAACAATATTATTATAATAACATCACCAATGTAGATGTAGAAGAAACCAAGTAATATCAAAATTTCATAATATATCATAATAGAATAGTTATAATGAAATTCTATCATAAAATTAGGATTCCTCCTAAAAAAGTTAAACCACACAAAATATCAATTGTTTTTAATTGCAGGTAAAAATAGGTTTTATCCATTGTTATAGCGATGACATAATGAGAAAAGGATTGTATTAACAATAATAATTTATAGATGAAATGTTATAATATTCTATTAGTAATAAATTATTATGTTTCCAAAACTTAGACACCTTTTTCCTAATACTGTAATTCCCATATGATCTTCCACCAATGTCATAACAATGACAATCCTTCATATCTCATAATTCTAGCCTTATTTTGGAAATAAGACACTAAAAATCATTCCACTGGAAGTGTTAGGCCGTTTTCCAGTCAATGCAAAAATTCAATGAAAATGGGCTTTTCCCTACAAATTTTGTAATGATGTCCTGCCATGCCTACAATCAAACTTTTATTGTGCGAAGAAAATCCATAATGTTTCATGGTGCGTGCTCTTAGCCCTATGTTCTTCATGTTGTCACCTTTCTCCAGTTCAGATCGCATCTCCTAAATCACAAAATCTAGGAAGATATTCAAGTTTCAAAGTCTATAGGAAATAGTTTCAGAATCTGCCTAAGTGTTGAAAACCCACAATGTCTTTGAAAACCCATGATGTTTTCAGTCTCCCTGCTACCTTTTGGTCTGCATGAAAACCCTAGATGTTTTCAATCTTTCACCAAAAACCCTGTGTGTTTTCGATCTTTCACCAAAAACCCTATGTGTTTTCGACCTCGCGCTTCTTCCCTTTTGTCGGGACTCCTTGTCCATCCGTCTTATTGCGCAAGTGCGATTGGTTGGTGGACCCAAGTCTTCAAGGGCTTTAAAATGATTGGTTGTCACATGATCGCATGTCAAAATTTTTTGACATGCGACCATGCAACTAGTTACTTCTTGTGCTGGGCCCGTTGGCAGGGAGGGCAGTGGTCCCACTGGTGGTTATGTGGCATCTTGTGGTTGGCTATCGCATGATCACATGTCAAATTTTTCTGACATGCGATCATGCAACTAGTTGACACCTATTCCTGAGCTTGATGGTAGGTGGTGATGTGCCATTTTCCAATTGGTCGATGTGGTGGCAACATGGAAGTTCTTGATTGGGCCGTTGTCAGAGGGGTTTGTGGGTTGGCCAGCATGTATCAAGATCTACGGCTCACGTATGATCTCAAGGAATATTCTCCCCCTTGAGATCATACACTGATCATCTGATTAAAGGGGCTTGTTGTTAGTGGGTCCAATGTGCTATGGAGATGCTGATGTGCATGATTTTGATTGGTTGGGGAGTGGTGATGTGGAAAGTTGTCAACAAACCTGAGGTTGTAATGTGTTTGATGTGGTGCCAGTTGTTCGGTCTCGTTGATATGGTGGTTCCTAGTTGGAGGTTGACGGTGGCAAGTGCTGACAGTTTGTCGCATGTTTGCATGAGCCAATTTCATGCTATGCAATCATGCGAAAAACCCTCTGTGTTAGCGGTGGTGGTTATGTGGCAAGGTAGAAGGGTGATGTGGAGGTGTGTCACATGTTCGCATAGCCCATTTCCTAGCAATGTGATTATGCGACAACTGTTGAATGTCGTCATTACGGAGTTAAGGTGGGTCCACGGTGCCAGTGTTGCCGAGTTGCTCGATTCTGGTTGGTGGCTAGCTGGTGATGTGGTCGATGACTTTTTTGTGGGTTTTTGATTGGTATTGCATGGTTAAGTGGTTACGGTCACGTGATCGTAAGGGTAAGTTTGGTGCCTTGCGATCATGTGAACAATTACAAATTTAACCAATATTTTTGTTGTGGTTAATGTCGCGAAGCCTGAGAAAGATAAGAGGATCTACGGTCAGGACTTAAAGCTGGTCTTAGTTTGAATATGGGTCATCGATTCCCTACAAGCACCAAGATGTGACCATTTGAACTTGCAGAGGGTTTTTGCGACAGGAGGTACCATAAGTTATGGCTTTAGCAGTGGTTTTCAACTGGTTTGGTGGCAATGGTTGTTGTGAAGTGGTCCAGGGGCTTTGTGGTTGATTGCAGCATGATTTTATAGCTGGTGGAGTTTTTTTTTGAGCTCAAGAAGCTTTTTGCAGGTGGTGATTTGTACTAATTTTCATGGCTATCCCTAGTGTGCTATACTAATCTTGTAGATTTCCATGATTGTAGATCTTCTTGAGATTTGTTTTCTCCAGGTTGCTTGGTTTCCTGCCCCTGCATTATATTTTGACTATTTCAGTTGGTTGGGTGGGTGAAACCTTAACCCTGGTTACCCGTAGCTTGTTGCATCCTAACCTGTTTGGGATTCCAAGGTAACCAGTGGTATAAATAGTTGAATTTTTGACTTAGTCAAGGTTCCTTCTTCTACAAATTTTTTGAGGAGAATTGGTTCCAAGTGAAGGGTCCTTTTCCTGTAGATATTTCTCCTTCTTCTCTGCATATAGGGTGTTCTTCCTCCATTGTTGGTTTTGAGAATATGATGCATATTGTAACAGATTTGTCTTATGTATGAGGACTTGATATACTCTTACTGTTACCAAGCTATCTCCATTTGAATTCTGAGTCCATTAATCATACATCAAGGGTGTTTTATTTTTCTATTTGCATTGCCTAAGTGTTTGCAAGTGGAGTTTTCTTCACAGAGATAACTGGTTTAGGGTTAGTGTTCATGTATGTATGAGTCGAGGTGTCAAAGATATTTCATGCTTGTCTTCCAGTGGATTGCTGGTCAATGTATTATCTGTTTATAGGTCTCTTCTAAGGGGAGGGTTAAAATCCTTTAGATGGGTAATAACATACTTGGATACATAGGTGGGTTTTTAAGTTGAGGTTTGGTCATGGTGTGTGATTTATTTTAGGCATCAACACATTGAGTATATTGTGTTGTTGTTTTATAGCTTTCTCTTGTGATAAGGTATTTGACTCTGTGGCCCATTGGACAAGGCACTGGTCTATCAGAGACTCAAGATATCTCAGGGGTCCTTTCAACCCAACATCAAAATCATTCAAATACCTTTCCCTTTCATGTTGGTGGTAGTATTAGGAAGTTACCTCTAGTCTTTAGACTCATTCTATGCAAGTAGGGTTGTTGCATAAGAATTTGCTTAATTGGGGTACGAGTTACCTAAAGGGGTTTGAAGACTATTCCACACTAATATATTTGCAGGCCTATTGTTTATCATGAAGTGTCTTGAGTGTGCAGATAAGGCAATACCCACCTGAGTGATGTGTAGCTCAAAGAAGAAGGAGGATGTTCTTTATCCTCATCAATTGGACTATTTTCTTGTCAAACTTGAGTGTCTAACCTGAGATTCAAGCCCATCTATTGATTCAAGTTTGGTCCTACAAGGAAAAGATCCAACAAGAAGCTCGAATCACTCTCATTCATTCTCAACATCTTCCATTTTCTCCTTTCTATCATTTATCCCAACAAAGATCTACTAATGTTGGATGTTGGACATACACACTTCCTCACTCTATCAATATCTTGAATTTTAGTGTTCAAGTAGTGTTTTCTGAATCATAGGTTTATCTTACTTTCTGATGAAGGGTGCTCCCCTTAATACCACAAACACATAACAGAAATAGAGAAACAACAACAATATGCAAGAACAGAAAATTGGCTTCTTATTATCTCCACAAATGTGGAATTACAAACTTTCAGAATTACAATGTGCAAAGCCACATGGGCATTCCTTACAATATTCTGTAGGACAAAGCCTCGAATCAATACCCAGAACTATTCTGAACTGCCTAAGACAATAATACAGCCTTCCTTATATAGGCAATTATCCACCGCCTGGGAAGGTTCCAGAATTTTAGCCAATAAGGCCGACCAAACTTAGAATTATTTTATTTTACATTTTATTACATCATAGCCGGCTCAAGATAACCTTTGAAACCCGAACAGAAATTTTGAAGAAAATTATTTTTCGCCATTTCGGGTGGCCCAACTTCCGAAGACCATAAGTCATCACCAGTTGACCCGCTCGGCCACTATAACCCCATTTCGGAAACGCCACGAAGCGCTCTACAGGCTTGACCGGCGCAAGCGCCCGTCACGCAAATTTTCGACCTCATCCGGGGCCTCTAAAGCCTTCAAAACTGAGTTCAAAGTTTCTGTACCCTGCTGCCAATACCGAAAATCTTCAATATCTTCTAATATACACTTGATCTGGCAATGAAACTTTACTGGCAGACTTATATGACCAAAATGAACCTCCAAGAAAGAAATCAGATCATTCTGAGCACATACGAAAATTACCAAAAATAGTAACTTTCCATAAATAGCAGCTCTGCACAAAATAACCCTTATTGAATTCAAAAATAGAAATATTTTTGGGTGATGCAAGATTGCTCTTACACCCAGGATGCTCCTGCATCAGACACCCAGGGTAATTTGAGAAGTGACCCTGTCACGACTCAGGTGTGCAGAGGAAAACCAAGATGGTTAACCTCCTCCTTTGTTAGCCACGATGAATCTTCTACAGGTCGTCCTTTCCATTTGACCAAATACTCTTCATATGTCCTATTCCTTGTGCTTCTACCAACACGACTGTCCAGTATGTCTTCGATCTCCTTAGTGTCTGAACTAGTTGCTGGAATACTCCACTGTGCTGCTGTGATCTCATCTTCAACACCTCCTTCATGATACTCTGTCAGATCTGAAATGTTAAACACTGGTGAAATATTTAGCTCACTAGGCAATTCTACCTCATATGCGTTTCCTGAATCATGTTTCTTCAATATCCTGCATGGTCCAAACTTCTTCATTTTCAACTTGTTATATGTACCAACTGGAAACCGCTCCTTCCGCAAATGAACCATGACTTCATCACCAACCTGAAATTCCTTATGCCTCCTTTTCTCATCTGCCTTAGCCTTATACTGTGCGTTCATCTTGGTAATATGCTTCCTCACCTCTTCATGGATGTTCTTCAAGTGTTCTGCAAAATCCTCAGCTTCAGCACTACTTATTTCTCCTTTATCTATCTTTCTCAATTCAGATGCATTTCTTGGACTACTTCCATATACAGTCTGGAATGGTGATTTACCAGTGCTCCTGTTGACAGAATTATTGTATGCAAATTCTGCCTGTGGTAAAATCAAATCCCATCCTGCTGGCTTATCTCCAACCAAACATCTCAGCAAATTTCCCAAACTTCTATTCACCACCTCTGTCTGTCCATCAGTCTGTGGATGATGTGATGAACTAAACTTCAAATCTGTCTTCAACTTCTTCCACAATGTACGCCAGAAATATCCAACAAACTTAGTGTCCCGATCTGAAACTATGGTCTTTGGCAAACCATGAAGTCTCACTACTTCTCTGAAAAACAATTCTGCTACATGAACAGCATCATTAGTCTTCTTGCAGGGAATAAAATGTGCCATCTTTGAAAATCTGTCAACTACCACAAAAATTGAATCATGTCCCCGCTGAGTCCTCGGTAAACCAAGAACAAAGTCCATGCTGATATCCTCCCAAGGCTTCTCTGGTACAGGTAGTGGCTGATACAACCCTGTATTCTGCTTCACTCCTTTCGCCATCTGACATACTCTGCAACTCTGTACAAACTTCTTCACATCTTGTTGCAATTGTGGCCAATAATAATTCTCACCAACCAAAGCAAGGGTTTTATCACGACCAAAGTGTCCAGCCAATCCTCCACTATGCTTCTCCTTGATGAGATTCTCCCTCATAGAACTTCGTGGAATGCACAACTGACTCCCTCTGAATAGCATATCATCCTGGATGATGAAATCCAACCATTTCGTCCTGTCTAGAGTAACAGGTTCTTTACAAGCTTTCCAAGCTTCACCAAAATCAGGATCCTCTGGATACAAATTCTTGAGTTCCTTGAACCCAACCACTTCAATCTGCATTTCTGTCAGCAACAGTTGCCTTCTACTAAGAGCATCTGCAACCCTATTAGACTTTCCACTCCTGTGTTTCAAAACAAATGTATAACTCTGCAAAAACTCAACCCATTTCAAATGCCTTTGATTCAATTTTCCTTGACTATTCAAATATTGCAAAGCTTGATGATCAGTATACAAAACAAACTCCTTAGGAAGCAAATAGTGTCTCCACTTCTTTAATGCTTGAACTATAGCATAAAATTCCTGATCATAAATAGAATATTTCCTCTTGGCATCATTTAACTTCTCACTGAAATAAGCAACAGGTTTACCTTCTTGGCTCATAACAGCTCCTATCGCAGTACCACTAGCATCACAATCTACTTGAAACACCTTATTAAAATCTGGAAGTGTTAAAACAGGTTGTTCTGTAACTTTTTGTTTCAATAATTGAAAACTCTTTTCTGCTCCTTTAGTCCACTTAAACTCTTTTCTATCCCCTCTCATTGTTTCAGTCAAGGGTCCACAAATACCGCTAAAATTTCTGATAAACTTTCTGTAAAAGCTAGCTAGACCATGAAAAGATCTTACCTCAGTAGCACTCCTTGGAGTAGGCCATTCGAGGATAGCCTGTACCTTCTCTGGGTCCATTTTTAGACCTTCTGCTGAAACTACAAATCCCAAATACACTAACTCTTTCTTCACAAAACTGCACTTCTTCAAATTAATCAACAATTTCTCTTCTCTCAACTTCTCAAATACCATACGAATATGCATCATATGCTCATCCAATGTCTTACTAAAGATCAAAATATCATCTAGGTAAACAATGACAAACTTACCCCGAAACTCTTTCAGAACCTCATTCATGAGCCGCATGAAAGTGCTCGGTGCATTGGTTAGCCCAAAAGGCATGACTAACCACTCATACAGTCCTTCCTTTGTCTTGAAGGCAGTCTTCCATTCATCTCCTTCTCTGATCCGAATCTGATGATATCCACTTTTCAGATCTATCTTTGAGAAATACACAGCTCCACTCAAACAGTCCATAATATCATCCATTCGTGGCAATGGAAACCTGTACTTGATTGTGATCTTGTTTATTGCTCTGGAATCTGTACACATCCTCCACTCTCCATTCTTCTTTGGTGCTAATACCGCTGGTACAGCGCAGGGACTCAGACTCTCTCGAATCAATCCTTTCTGTAACAGTTCATGCACTTGTCTGTTCAACTCCTCACTTTCTGCAGGTGTCATTCTGTGTGCTGCCTTATTCGGCAAACTCGCTCCTGGGATCAAGTCCATCTGATGACTGATCTTCCTGACTGGTGGTAATCCATCAGGCACGTTATCGGATACAATATCCTGAAACTCATTCAACAAATCTGCAACTTCTACAGGAACATCTTCTACTTCCTCTTTACCAGCTTTTGGAATCAAAGCAAAACATACATGCTCATGCCTCATACCATCTAGGAAATTTCTTCCATCAACAAAAGTTATCCTTGCATTACCACATACCTTTTCTTCAGTCTCCTTCAACGGTTTTAGCTTACGTCGCACTCCATCCTTTGTCAGGGAATAGGTATTCGCACGGCCATCATGTACAGCACATCTGTCAAACTGCCAGGGTCTACCCAACAACATATGGCATGCATCCATAGATATGATATCACACAATACCTCATCTTGGTATCCGCCAATCTTGAACTTCACTAGGCATTGTTCATTGACCATGACCTTGTGGTCATCCTGTACCCAGGCAATCCGATATGGATGTGGGTGTTTCTGTCTCTTGAGCTTCAGCTTTGTCACCATCTCTTCTGACACCAAATTGTCAGTGCTTCCACTATCAATGATCACATCACAACATTTACCTTCACACTTGCACCTGGTGCGAAACAGGCTCCTTCTTTGCTCAGGTTCATTCTCACCACTCAATAGGACTCTTCTGTTAATCAACGTTTCTCCTCTTTCAGCATCTTCAGAATTTGATGATCTGGCATCTTCATCGACATGTGCAACTCTGGCCTGGCCTTCATTTCTCCTGTCTGTTCTGCCTTGGCGCTGAGGACATTCAAATGCCCTATGACCTTCTTCTCCACAGTGAAAACATGTTCCACGGAAGCCACCTCTTCCAGATCCTTGTCCTCTTCCTCTTCCTCTCTGATCTCTATTATTCTGATCCTGGAAGCGATTGGAATTATTTCCTCGCTGATTTTGACTGCTACTGGCCTCATCCTTCTTTTTCGGATCTTCATTTCGGCCACCATATGACCGTCCACCAGATCGTCCACCGCGACCTCTTCCATTTTGTCTGCTCTCAAACTTCTTGTTCAGCTTTTCCTCCACTTTTAGGGCAAACTGGTATGCCTCTTCAATACTGTTCATTCGAACCAGATTCAGCTCCTCCTGAATGCTTGGCCTTAACCCATTAAGGTATCGGGCAACTTTCTCCTTATCAGCTTCTGCATGGCCTGTTCTAATGAGAAGTCGATAGAACTCCTCTGTATACTCCTGAACAGATCTCCCTGCTTGCTTCAAACTCTGCATTTTCTTTAGTAGGTCAAGCTCATAATCAACAGGAATGAACTGTCGCTTCAATTTGTCCACCATCCGATCCCATCTTGTGATTTTATCTTTCCCTCTTCTATTTCGCTCCAATTGAATTTCTTGCCACCAGATCTTCGCATGACCTTTCAATCTGGCCTTCGCAAATTTGACCCTATCAGGATCTTCAACATCTTCATACTCAAAATATTCCTCACATTCATTGATCCAGTCGATCAATTCCTCTGGGTTAAGATTTCCAGAAAATGTAGGAACCTCAATCTTAGGTCTTTTCCCAATCTTGGAAATCGCCCGAAAAAGTCTTTCTTCCTCCTGGTTCACAATTTCAACTTCTCCTTCTTGATATTCTTCTTCGGCTTCATCCTCGCTTTCATCTCTGACATTAAGATTCATTCCTCTGCGAATCTCTTCTTGCAATGCTCGCACTTGTCTCTGCAGCTCTCTAACCTCAGGTGTTACAACACCAGCTCTTCCGCCACGTTCCCTTCGTGGAGGCATTTTCGCGATGTGCGCTGAAACCCTAGCCACGGTCCTGGTGCAAACTACCTCACAGTCGGCGATCTGTTTACACACTCAAGAACTCCTGCTCTGATACCACTTGATGAAGGGTGCTCCCCTTAATACCACAAACACATAACAGAAATAGAGAAACAACAACAATATGCAAGAACAGAAAATTGGCTTCTTATTATCTCCACAAATGTGGAATTACAAACTTTCAGAATTACAATGTGCAAAGCCACATGGGCATTCCTTACAATATTCTGTAGGACAAAGCCTCGAATCAATACCCAGAACTATTCTGAACTGCCTAAGACAATAATACAGCCTTCCTTATATAGGCAATTATCCACCGCCTGGGAAGGTTCCAGAATTTTAGCCAATAAGGCCGACCAAACTTAGAATTATTTTATTTTACATTTTATTACATCATAGCCGGCTCAAGATAACCTTTGAAACCCGAACAGAAATTTTGAAGAAAATTATTTTTCGCCATTTCGGGTGGCCCAACTTCCGAAGACCATAAGTCATCACCAGTTGACCCGCTCGGCCACTATAACCCCATTTCGGAAACGCCACGAAGCGCTCTACAGGCTTGACCGGCGCAAGCGCCCGTCACGCAAATTTTCGACCTCATCCGGGGCCTCTAAAGCCTTCAAAACTGAGTTCAAAGTTTCTGTACCCTGCTGCCAATACCGAAAATCTTCAATATCTTCTAATATACACTTGATCTGGCAATGAAACTTTACTGGCAGACTTATATGACCAAAATGAACCTCCAAGAAAGAAATCAGATCATTCTGAGCACATACGAAAATTACCAAAAATAGTAACTTTCCATAAATAGCAGCTCTGCACAAAATAACCCTTATTGAATTCAAAAATAGAAATATTTTTGGGTGATGCAAGATTGCTCTTACACCCAGGATGCTCCTGCATCACTTTCATTACTTATCATACTCTTCTTTAATTATTATCAATTATCAATATTTTTATCTTGTTTTAATCTATTTTGATCACTATCTATCTATATAGCTATGAGTTGGGGTGGAAACACTAAATTAGGGGTTTGAAAATGGAAAACCTCTTATCACAACCACCCCAACCTTTTTTTTATTTTTCCATATGTGTATAGGTTCTATGTAGGAGAGATTAGATGTGATTGAGGCTTAATTTTCATGGCCTCTTTTAAGTATCTCTCTCCTATCTTCCTTCCAATTATTTTCATTTTCCTTTTATTTTCCTATTTGATCTCATCTGGAAGTATTTATAGCTAATACAACCATGCACAATTTATTCGGTATTTTCTATTACATATTTATGTAATCTCTCCATGTATCACATTTGTGTGCCACTCTAGTGTCTATGACTTGTCCATGCATCCTATATAGAGAGTGCAAGAGATTTACAAAAAATACCTTGTAATCGGTGTACTTATTATTTTTTAGGCACAATAGAAACCAAAGGTGATTAGACATCGATAATAGAAACTAACATTACAAGTTGTCTTATTTATCTCTATTTTATTTTAATAAAATAGATTATTTGGTTATTATTGTGGGTTGTTGAGTTTTATCTATTCCTAATCACCCTTGAATAATAAATAAGAGTTTGGAAAAGCCCATTTGTTTCAGTTAAAAGAGATTTTAGATAATTGAAAGGACTAAAAGGATTTGGTATGTGGTGCCCCAGAAAATTAGAATTCTCTTTGATGGCTTAATTTGATGTTGATTGGAAAAGACATGTAGATGAAAGGAAGATAAAAAGTAGAGGTGCATGCTATCTTAGAACTAGTTTTGCTTCTTGGTCTAGTAAGAAACAAGATAAATATCTACTGTGATACTAGAATTTATTATTTCTTCTTCATGTGGTGCATATATACTTTGGATGAAATATATGCTGAAATATCTTCAAGTAGTTTTTGGTGATCTTATTTCTATTCTATATGACAATTCCAATGCACTAAATATTTTAAAGAACTAGTTATTGATTTTAGGGATAAAAAACATTACTATCTAGTACACTTTTGTTAGGAAAAAAGTTTTGGAGAATGAGTTAAACCTTGAGTATGTACCTATAAAAGAAAAAACTACTAACATTTTTAAAAAGGAAATATATAAGTGATGCAGAAGCATTCTTGGTGTAAGAGCAATCTTGCATCACCCAAAAATATTTCGAGTTTCTTTTCAATAAGGGCTATCTTGTGCAAAGCTGTTATTTTTGGAAAGTTACTATTTTTGGTAAGTTTTCTGTTTGAGCTTAGAATGGTCTATTTTCTTCCCTAGAGGTTCATTTTGATCATATTAGCCTACTAGTAAAGTTTTATTGCCATATCAAGTCTAGTTTTGAAGATATTGAAATTTTTTGATATTGGCAGTAGGGTACAAAAACTTTAAACTTAGTTTTGAATAATTTAGAGTTCCCAAATAAGGTTGAAACTTTAGCTAAATGAAGCTTTCTTGAATTAGATGTTGTAGATCACTTTTTTCCCTTTCCGAAATGGGGTCATAATAGTCAATCGGGACAACGGGTGATGACTTATGGTCTATGGAAGTTGGGCCACCTGAAATGCAGAAAATAAATTTCCTTCAAAATTTCTATTTGGGTTTCAAAAGTTATTTTGGCCCAACTATGATGTAATAAAATAAAAAATAAAATAATTCTAATTTTGGTCAGCCTTAGAGGCTAAATTTCTAGAGCCTTCCTAGGCGGTGGAAAATTACCTATATAAGGAAGGCCCATAGTGTTGTCTAAGGTAGTTCGGAGTAGCTTTGGGTAGATCTGGGTAATGATTCAAGGCTTTTTCCTACAAAATATTGTAAAGGAAAATTTCCATATGGCTTTGCATATTGTAATTTTGAAATTTGTAATTCCACATTTGTGGAGATAATAAGAAGCCCATTTTCTATTCTTACAAATTATTATTATTTCTCTATTTCTATTATGTGTTTGTGGTATTAAGGGGATCACCCTTCATCAAGTGGTATTAGAGTGCAAGTTCCTAAATGTGTAAATAGATCACCGACTGTGAGGTAGTTTTCACCAGGACCATTGTTAGGGTTTTAGTGAGTAGCACCAAAAAAATGTCTCCACAAAGAGAATGTTGTGAAGGAGCTGGTGGTGTGACACCTGAGGTTAGAACGCTTAAGAGACAAGTGCAAGCATTGCAAGAAGAGATTCATTGAGGAATGAATCTTAATGTCAGATATGAAAGAGAGGATGAAGCCAAAGAAGGAAATTAAGTTCAAGAAGGAGAAGGCGAAATTATGAACTAGGAGGAAGAAAGACTTTTTTGAGCCATATCCAAGATTGGGAAAAGACCTAAGATTGAGGTTCCTGCATTTTTAGGAAATCTTAACCCAGAGGAGTTGATCGATTGGATCAATGAATTAGAAGAATATTTTCAGTATGAATGCATTGAGGATCTTGATCGGGTCATGTTTGTGAAGGCCAGACTGAAGGGTCATGCAAAGATCTAGTGGAAAGAGATTCAATTGGAGCAAAATAGAAGAGGAAAGGATAAAATCACAAGATGGGATCAGATGGTGGATAAATTGAAGCAATAGTTCATTCCTGTTGATTATGAGCTTGACCTACTAAAGAAAATGCAAAGTTTGAAGTAAGTAGGAAGATTTGTTCAGCAGGATACAGAGGAGTTCTATCGAATCCTCATCAGAATAGGCCATGCAGAAACTGATAAGGAGAAAGTTTCCTATTAACTTAATGGGTTGAGGCCAAGCATTCAAAAAGAGTTGAGTGTGGTTCAAATGAACAGTATTGAAGAGCCATACCATTTTTCCCTAAAAATAGAGGAAAAGTTGAACGAGAAGTTTGAGAGTAGACAAAATGGAAGAGGTCGTGGTGGAAGATATGGTGGACAGTCATATGGAGGCCCAAAATGAAGATCCAAAAAAGAAGGATGAGGCCAGTAGCAGTCAAAATTAGAGATGAAACAATTTCAATCATTTCCATGATTAGAATAATACAAATTAGATGTTAGAAATAGGAAATACTGAGAGGGGGGGCTGAATCAGTATTTCACAAAATTTTTCTTTTGCCCACTTATGGATATAACATATTACTTTAGTGCATACAAAGATTATCAAGCTGATTAACAAACATAGCAGTAAATAGAAAGAACTCATAACACATCATATGTTCTCGAGGAAACCTTGGCCAAGGGAAAACCCCAGTGGGGATGGTACCCACAAAGATCACTAATCAAAAGTATCCTGTTAGGTATATTGGACCCTGTTAGGAGTCAATTTACAATATATAGTAGATTTGTCCTGGTTAAAGGACTTTAGGCCTTGTTAGAAGCCTTAACCCTGTTAGGAGTTAGATTACAAAACCTGATCACCAGTTGAGCTCACCACCCAAATAGGTAATACAAAATGTTTCTAACTGCAATATGGTACTGCTTACAACTTTGCATCAATAGCCTTTGCTGCTATCACAATATACAACTATCACAAGTTATCTTTTCTATATCACACTTCATACCTCTATATCTCATTACATTTCAAGTATGCCTAATATATGAGTAATTAAAGCTAATAACTTTACATGGTTGGCTTCCAAAATCTTTATCCAAGAGTAAACATCTAGGATGTCATCCCTTCATAATGTTAAGTCATTATTTTGATAAGAAAAAATAATCCCTTAACTCTTTCGCTAATACTGTCTCCAAAAACTGTTCTATCTGCAAAAACTATCCTCGGTAAACTTTGAATAACTTTGTCCGTACTTCTCCAAACTTTATGCGCATTGAGATGGGTTATCCTCATACTCTTTAGAAGCTTTAGTTAACTATGCAAACAAAAATATTTCTCCAGTGGACATCCCCAACTAAATCTTCATCGGGTGCTCTGTCAAGATCACTGTATCCATACTTAGACAATTTCTTCCTTCAACTTGCCATACTTGCATTCCAGATTCTACACTCTCAATAGAGATCATATGTTTCCATAATGAAAACATCTATGCATCCACATTAGCCAAATTTCCAACAATCTCCCCCTTTGTCATTGGTGGCAACATATGGGAAAATTGGCTAAGTGTGCAAACAAAACTTTAAAAACACTTATACAAAATTGTAGCCAAAAGTTATACAATATGTATACAATATCATACTCCATAGAATAGCTCCCCCTATGAGTATCCTTCCTCATAATATATTCAATTTTCTGCTATCTCTCCCCCTTTGACAACAATGACAAAGATAGGGTGTACAAAAATTTCAAAAACTTTATACCTTATTATCAGTTATTGCAAAGCCGGTAGGCTTGCAACACAATCACCAAACTCTAACTTTCAAGATTCAAAATCTTCCTCCCATATCTTCCTAATGGATTTAGCAACATTGAGTAGAGTACTCAATCCGTATGCTGTTGTCTGACAAGCTTGCAGGGAATTGAAGCTAAACTTCTAAAATGATGTCTTTGCTAAAAGACACTTCTCAATTTGATCTTCAACAATTGATATCTTGATTGAGACATGCTCTCTCAAGATGTTAACCCTAATCATCTTTCTATTCTTCTCCTCTGCTAACATTCTGATTTCATCTTTCAATTTCCTTATGCTCTTCTCTACAGAACTTATCTTGACATTAGGGCTTGTCAAGGTGTTTGTCTCAGCTGTAATAGCATCTAACTTCTCTCTGATCTTTTTATCCTCTTCAACTATTAGGATTTCTGATTTAGAGCATTGTATGTACAAATTCTTTCCTGTCTCAAAATGTCTCCTCAAATTCTTTATGCATACATCTAAACTACCAATATCATTTTGAATATTTACACTTAAAGTTTGTTGCATTTCTGCTTCATAGTCTTCTTGAACTTTTATCTTACCAATATCCTTCAAGTTAGAAAATTTAGAGTCAAAAGAATTCATTACCATTTTATCTTTCTCAAGTGGATCTAATTCATATACCTTAGTACTAATCACACTCTCAAGTTTCTCTGTCAAAACTCTAACTTTGCCTTCAAGGTATTTCACCTTCTTATTCTTTCCAATAATTTTATTCAGAGATGTGATGAACTCAAGCTGATCATCATCTTCAACTTCTCTTCCAAGGTCTTCAAACATTGAACCAATATGCCTCTTCTTACTATCAGGTGCACTAATGTCTTCAACTGGTGTAGAAGGTGCACTAGAGGTAGTGGCCTCTATCAAAATTTGTTTGCCTTTAATTGACTGCTCTACTGGAACTGATTCTGATATAGTTGGTGCTTCCTCTGCCTCTATATTCTTCTCTGATTCTGTGACCTTTTCTTTCTCTTCAAAATCCAAATTGTCAACAATGTTTCCTAGATCATGAAATACTACATCATTTGATTCTAGAGTCACTTTGGTGCCTTCAATATCCATTGATTCTTTGCCAATATTGATATGTGAAGAAGATGGAACTTCTTCAATACCAACTTCCTTTACATGTGGTTCCTCTGATTACTTCTGCTGAGGGTTTGATTCAACATGCTTTTCTGCAACTATATCTACAAGAACTTGCATTACTGCTTGCTTTGTCTCTTTTTGTACTTCCTCCTTTTTGCCTCCCATTATAAGGATTGTTCTTCTCTTAGTTCTCAATAAAGTTTCAAGAGACTTCAAGAATCTCTTCAAATGATCTTAATCCTTAACTTCACAGAACTATCTGATTACATGTTCTCTCATCTTTATGTCCTCTTCTTGTGCTCTCTATTTTCTATTCACAAGTCTGTTATACAAATCTTCTGGGATCTTACTATGAATAGTGCTAAGTTTCTTATCTGCCACAATCATGTTTGTAACCATTGCATTTTCAAAGTTCAATCTATCAAATCATCCATATAGATCATAGAATTTATTCAACTTAGTGAAGTCTCCATGCTTCAATATATCTTCATTAACTATTTCAATTCTTGGTTTATAAGTTTTCTTCTTGACTGAAACTACATCATCATCTTTAATTACTGCTACATTTCTAGGTACTGGTGGTACAATTACTTTCTGTCTCTTGCCAGGTCCTATTGCACTCACTTTTACTCTTTTGCTAGGAACAGGAGTAAAAGATTTATCTCCTTCATCTTTTTCAGGTACTTCAACTTTTACCTTTACTGTAATAGGATCAACAGGATCTGCACTTGATGTCTCAGGTGAAATTACAAGATTTTCACTTTGCCTCAAAGCTTCTGCAGTCTTCTTAGCTATGTCAAACTCGTGACTTGACATACCTGATTCTTTCAATATTTTCTTCATAGTAGATTCAACTCTCTTACTAGATCGCTTCTTTTCTCTCAAACTTATTGCAGAGTTGAAATTCTCTTCATAGGTTCCAAACCTATTTGCATGACCATCCAACTCACACTTTAACAATCTATTCACATATCCTACTATTTTTGCTTCAGATACTTCATAGCCAAGAGGATCTATGAATTCCATTCTAGGCTCAACTGCGTCAATGTAGGTGAAATCAGTATCAACCATAAAACAAATGTCATATTTATACTTTTCAACTAAGGATTGAGGAATCCTTAATTTTTTCTTAACAATATTCTGAAAAGTCTTCAATACAAGCTTCACACTATCATTAACTTTATCAAAAAGGTGTTTCATGTAGACTGAGTTTATTCTTTCCATTGTGTTCAATTGTCACTCCAATCAACTGTGTAAAGAAATCTTCTCAAAATATGGAAAAACATATAGGTTATCAGAGATGAAAACCTAAACTATGTGTACTTAGCCTTCGTAATCTTTTCTAAGTTCTCAAATAACTGAATTTTCAAAATTTCACATAGGTCTACTGGTTTCTTCTCAATACACATAAGATAAGCTACATGAATCATTCTTGCAGCCATGTCATCTTCCCTTGAACTACCACATAATTTAGTTGTTAGGATCTTGCAAAGGTACCTAACATCATCTTGCTTAATCTTACTTATCACAATTCCTCTACCATTATAACTAGATCCAGTGTTGTCTATAACAATCTTTCTCATGTTCTTTTCATTCAGTGGAATCTCTCCAACTTTTGATAATCCAGTAACTTCATGAATTAGGTCAGTAGTTATATCAATAACTCTATCCTCCATCCAGAATTTCCCATTGTGGATTTTGCTTAAAATGATCTTGGTACATTCCTCATCATTGAATTCATATTTCATGGAATATTTGATAATTTCATTATTCTCTAGGTGCCCATAAGCTGGTTTAACTAACATATCTTGATTGTACAATTTCTTTTAATCATCACTAAAATCTGCATCTCCCAAAGTTTCAAACTTGCAACCTAAATATCCTTTAACATTCTCAATGTGCAATACTCCATCTGGTACGGATGATAATGCTAGTCTGTCATCAATTTTAGTTGGTTCTAATGGTTCTTTCTTAATCTTTGGTCTATTCTTATCCTTAACATTATGAACCATAGAAATATCCATCTTATCAACTGATTAAAGATCAAGAAATACCTCAACTTTGCAAATCTAGGGTTTTGGTATGATCATCGCTGCAAACTGCTTCCAAACTTCTTCAAATCGACCTCAACTTGTTTTTTCTTCTTTCAAATCTCTCTTCAATCACTTTTTAATCATAATAACTTCAATTTTGACCTTATAAGACTTCACATTAACTCGATCTGACATCACATTCATTCATTTTGCTGCTAAAACCTCAAAAAGTTGATTCTGCAAACCTGCAACCATAAAACTTTCTGTGACCTCGTAAAACACAATATTTTATTTTGCGCACTTAACCATAGCATTAGTACAACATAATAAACCTATATCTAACTGTGCAAAACCTAACTCATTCAAATTCCTAATCTACACTAATCCTAAGTCCTAAACTATAGAAACTTACATAATTTAAGTACTTAAAGAAGGGTTAGGTAAAGATTCATCCTTACCATTAGATACATTACCTTCCTGACTACTTTTAGTGCTAACTATACCTCCTTGATTTGTACCTTTATCAAATTTTACTTCATTTTTATTGCTACAACAACCTTTCTCTTTGTTTCCTGCATTTTCATTCCTTCTTGCATTGTTCCTAGGGTTAGGGTTATGATGATAACCTCCATTGTTCATTCTACAAAATCTTGCTGAGTGTCCAAACTTGTTTCATATTTGACAAGTGATTTCATTGATTCCAAATCTCTATCCTTGCTGGTTAATCTGTGACCTACAATTTCTAGCAATGTGTCCTACTTTGTTGCATCTAAAACATACTACCAATTTTCTTTGATTCATTTCTTCAATAGATTTCTTAGCAGCATTTTTAGTATTCCCAATCATTCTATCATAATTATTCAAAATTACTTTAGGCCTTCTACATTCTTTAGCTCTATGTCCAAAACTATGACAATTATAACAATGTCCATTAAAAGATTTAAATTGCTTACATGTGCAATCTCTCTTCATGTGCCCAATAGTATTACAAGAAAAACATCTACCTTTGAATTCTCTTTGCATACCTTTAGATGATTCTTCCTGTTTTGATTCTTCTTGCTTTGATTCTTCTTTCTCTCTAGGTGGTTCTTCTTTAGGTGGATCTTCCAATGTGTTCTCATCTAGCTTTATTTCCTCCACACTTTCAGATGTCTTCAGATCTGGCTTCTTACTTTCATGGTTTGTTCGAAACATACTATATCCAAATCCAGTCCTATCAAAGAATGGTTCTTCAAAAGAAACTTGTTTTTCAGTCTTATCACTTTTTGAATATAGCCTTTCAAGTTGTTGTTTAGATTGAGTCAATTCACCTTTCACAATTTTATTATACTTCTCAAGTTCCACATACTGCATTTTTACTTTTTCAGATTCAGATGTTTCCTTTTCAAGTCTTGACCTCAGATCTTCATTCTCAATTTTTAATTTTTCATTATCAGATCTCAAATTTCCATCTTTCATACTAAGCATCAGATTTACTATCTTCAACTCATGCTTAAGGATCTCATTTTCTTTTTCTAATCATCATAATCTTCAACAAGCATATCAGATTTCTTTTTAGATTTTAGATCTTCAATCTTACCTTTTAATTTTTCAATAGCATTCTTTGCATCTTCATATTTTCTTCTTAAGGAGTTTCTTTCATCAGTAAGCATATCAATCTATTCAAGAGCTTCTTCAAGATTCTTCTGAAGTTGATCCATATCCATAGAGATCTTACTCAAGCTGCTAAGCTTTCCTTGAATGTTCCTTCTCCAAGTAACTGTGCTCTGATACCAATTGTTAGAAATAGGAAATACTGAGAGGGGGGGTGAATCAGTATTTCACAAACTTTTTTTTTTGCCCACTTATGGATATAACAGATTACTTTAGTGCATACAAAGATTATCAAGCTGATTAACAAACATAACAGTAAATAGAAAGAACTCATAACACATCATATGTTCTCAAGGAAACCTTGGCCAAGGGAAAACCCCAGTGGGGATGGTACCCACAAAGATCACTAATCAAAAGTATCCTGTTAGGTATATTGGACCCTGTTAGGAGTCAATTTACAATATATAGTAGATTTGTCTTGGTTAAAGGACTTTAGGCCTTGTTAGAAGCCTTAACCCTGTTAGGAGTTAGATTACAAAACCTGATCACCAGCTGAGCTCACTGCCCAAACAGGTAATACAAAATGTTTCTGACTATAATATGGTACTACTTACAACTTCGCATCAATAGCCTTTGCTGCTATCACAATATAAAACTATCACAAGTTATCTTTTCTATATCACACTTCATACCTCTATATCTCATTACATTTCAAGTATGCCTAATATATGAGTTATTAAAGCTAATAACTTTACATGGTTGGCTTCCAAAATCTTTATCCAAGAGTAAACATCTAGGATGTTGTCCCTTCATAATGTTAAGTCATTATTTTGAGAAGAAAAAATAATCCCTTAACTCTTTTGCTAATACTGTCTCCAAAAACTATTTTGTCTACAAAAACTATCTTCGGTAAACTTTGAATAACTTTGTCCGTACTATTCCAAACTTTATGCACACTGAGATGGGGTATCCTCATACTCTGTAGAAGCTTTAGTTAACTACACAAACCAAAATATTGTGCCAGTGGACATCGCCAACTAAATCTTCATCGGGTGCTCTGTAAAGATCATTGTATCCATACTTAGATAATTTCTTCCTTCAACTTACCATACTTGCATTCCAGATTCTGCGCTCTCAATAGAGATCATATGTTGCCATAATGACAACATCTATGCATCCACATTAGCCAAATTGCCAACATTAGAGAGGAAGAGGAAGAGGACAAGGTTCAAGAAGAGGAGGCTTATGTGGAACATGTTTTTACTATGGAGAAGAAGGTCATATAGAATTTTAATGTCCTCAATGCCAAGGAAGGAAATATAGAAGAACTGAAGGCTAGGCTAGAGTTGCACATGTAGATGAATATGCCTGATCATAAAATTTTGAAGATGCTGAAATAGGAGAAAATTTAATTAATAGAAGAGTCTTTGATGCAAGAGCATCCTGGGTGTAAGAGCAATCTTGCATCACCCAAAAAAAAATATTTCTATTTTTATATTCAATAAGGGCTATTTTGTGCAGAGCTGCTATTTATGGAAAGTTACTATTTTTGGTAATTTTTGTATGTGCTCAGAATGATCTGATTTCTTTCTTGAAGGTTCATTTTGGTCATATAAGTCTACCGGTAATGTTTCATTGCTAGATCAAGTGTATATTAGAAGATATTAAAGATTTTCGGTATTGGCAGCAGGGTACAGAAACTTTGAACTCAGTTTTGAAGGCTTTAGAGGCCCCGGATGAGGTCAAAAATTTGGGTAACAGGTGCTTGCGAGGGTCAAGCCTGTAGAGCGCTTCGTGGCATTTCCGAAATGGGGTTATAATAGCTGATCAGGTCAACTAGTGATGACTTATGGTATTCAGAAGTTGGGCCACCTGAAATGGCAAAAAATAATTTTCTTCAAAATTTCTGTTCGGGTTTCAAAGGTTATCTTGAGCCAACTATGATGTAATAAAATGTAAAATAAAATAATTCTAAGTTTGGTCGGCCTTATTGGCTAAAATTTTGGAATCTTCCCAGGTGGTGGAAAATTGCCTATATAAGGAAGGCTATATTATTGTCTTAGGAGTTCAGAATAGTTCTGGCTAGTAGATCTGGGCAATAATTCAAGGCTTTGTCCTACAGAATATTGTAAGGGAATGCCCATGTGGCTTTTCATATTGTAATTTTGAAAGTTTGTAATTCCACATTTGTGGAGATAATAAGAAGCCAATTTTCTGTTCTTGCATATTATTGTGGTTTCTCTGTTTTTATTATATGTTTGTGGTATTAAGGGGAGCACCCATCATCAAGTGATATCAGAGCAGGAGTTCTTGAGTGTGTAAATAGATCACCGACTATGAGGCAGTTTGCACTAGGACCGTGGTTATGATTTCAGCGAGCATTGCAAAAAAATACCTCCACGAAGAGAACGTGGTGGAAGAGCTGGTGCTGTGACACCTAAGGTTAGAGAGCTACAGAGACAAGTGCGAGCATTGCAAGAAGAGATTCGTAGAGGAATGAATCTTAATGTCAGAGATGAAAGTAAGGATGAAGCCAAAGAAGAATATCAAGAAGGAGAAGCTGAAATTGTGAACCAAGAGGAAGAAAGACTTTTTCGGGTGATTTCTAAGATTGGGAAAAGACCTAAGATTGAGGTTCCTACATTTTCTGAAAATTTTAACCCAGAAGAATTGATCGACTGGATCAATGAATGTGAGGAATATTTTGAGTATGAAGATGTTGAGGATCCTGATAGGGTCAAATTTGCGAAGGCCAGACTGAAATGTCATGCGAAGATCTGGTGGCAAGAAATTCAGTTGGAGTGAAATAGAAGGGGAAAGGAGAAAATCATGAGATGGGATCGGATGGTGGATAAATTGAAGTGACAGTTCATTCCTGTTGATTATGAGCTTGACCTACTGAAGAAAATGCAAAGTTTGAAGCAAGCAGGAAGATCTGTTCAGGAGTATACAGAGGAGTTCTATCGACTCCTCATCAGAATAAGCCATGCAGAAGCTGATAAGGAGAAAGTTGCCGGATACCTTAATGGGTTAAGGCCAAGCATTCAGGAGGAGTTGAATCTGGTTTGAATGAATAGTATTGAGAAGGCATACGAGTTTGCCCTAAAAGTAGAGGAAAAGCTGAACAAGAAGTTTGAGACCAGACAAAATGGAAGAGGTCATGGTGGAAGATCTGGTGGACGGTCATATGGTAGCTAAAATAAAGATCCAAAAAAGAAGGATGAGGCCAGTAGCAGCCAGAATCAAAGAGGAAACAATTCTAATCATTTCCAAGATCAGAATAATAGAGATCAGAGGGGAAGAGGAAGAGGACAAGGTTCAGGAAGAGGAGGCTTCCGCGGAACATGTTTTCACTGTGGAGAATAAGTTCATAGGGCATTTGAATGTCCTCAGCACCAAGGCAGAATAAATAGGAGAAATGAAGGCCAGGCTAGAGTTGCACATGTAGATGAATATGCCAGATCATCAAATTTTGAAGATGCTAAAAGAGGAGAAACGTTGATTAACAGAAGAGTCATGTTGAGTGGTGAGAATGAACCTGAGCAAAGGAGGAGCCTGTTTCGCACCAGGTGCAAGTGCGAAAGTAATGTTGTGATGTGATCATTGATAGTGGAAGCACTGACAATTTGGTGTCAGAAGAGATGGTGACAAAGTTGAAGCTCAAGAGACAGAAACACCCACATCCATATCGGATTGCCTGGGTACAGGATGACCACAAGGTCATGGTCAATGAACAATGCCTGGTGAAGTTCAAGATTGGCAGATACCAAGATGAGGTATTGTGTGATATCATATCTATGGATGCATGTCATATATTATTGGGTAGACCATGGTAGTTTGACAGATGTGCTGTACATGATGGTCATGCGAATACCTATTCCCTGACAAAGGATGGAGTGCAACATAAGCTAAAACCATTGAAGGAGACTGAAGAAAATGTATGTGGTAATGCAAAGATAACTTTTGTTGATGGAAGAAATTTATTAGATGGTATGAGGCATGAGCATGTATGTTTTTCTTTAATTCTAAAAGCTGGTAAAGAGGAAGTAGAAGATGTTCTTGTAGAAGTTTCAAATTTGTTGAATGAGTTTCAGGATATTGTATTTGATAACATGCCTGATGAATTACCACCAGTCAGGAAGATTAGTCATCAGATGGATTTGATCCCATGTGTGAGTTTTCCGAATAAGGCAGCACACAGAATGACACATGCAGAAAGTGAGGAGTTGAACAAATAAATACATGAACTGTTACAGAAAGGATTGATCCATGAGAGTCTGAGTCCCTCTGCTGTACCAGCGGTATTAGCACCAAAGAAGAATGAAGAATGGAGGATGTGTATAGATTCTAGGGCAATAAACAAGATCACAATCAAGTACAGGTTTCCATTGCCAGGAATGTATGATATTATGTACTGTTTGAGTGGAGCTGTGTATTTCTCAAAGATAGATCTGAAGAGTGGATATCATCAGATTCAGATCAGAGAAGGAGAGGAATAAAAGACTGCCTTCAAGACAAAGGAAGGACTATATGAGTGGTTAGTCATGCCTTTTGGGCTAACCAATGCACCGAGCACTTTCATGCGGCTCATGAACGAGGTTCTGAAATAATTTCTGGGTAAGTTTGTCATTGTTTACCTAGATGATATTTTGATCTTTATTAAGACATTGGATGAGCATATGATGCATATTCATATTATATTTAAGAAGTTGAGAGAAGAGAAATTGTTGATTAATTTGAAGAAGTGCAGTTTTGTGAAGAAAGAGTTGGTGTATTTGGGGTTTGTAGTTTTAGGAGAAGGTCTAAAAATGGACACAAAGAAGGTACAGGCTATCCTTGAATGTTCTACTCCAAGGAGTGCTACTGATGTAAGAAGTTTTCATGGTCTAGCTAGCTTTTACAGAAAGTTTATTAGAAATTTTAGCAGTATTTGTGGACCCTTGACTGAAACAATGAGAGGGGATAGAAAAGAGTTTAAGTGGACTAATGGGGCAGAAAAGAGTTTTCAATTGTTGAAATAAAAAGTTACAGAACAACTTATTTTAGCACTTTCACATTTAAATAAGGTGTTTGAAGTAGATTGTGATGCTAGTGGTACTATAATAGGAGCTGTTATGAGCCAAGAAGGTAAACCTGTTGCTTAGTTCAGTGAGAAGTTAAATGATGCCAAGAGAAAATATTCTGTTTATGATCATGAATTTTATGCTATAGTTCAGGCATTAAAGAAGTGGAGACATTATCTACTTCCTAAGGAGTTTGTTTTGTATACGGATCATCAAGCTTTGCAATATTTGAATAGTCAAAGAAAGTTGAATCAGAGGCATTTGAAATAGGTTGAATTTTTATAGAGTTATACATTTGTTTTGAAACACAAGAGTGGAAAGTCTAATAGGGTTGCAGATGCTCTTAGCAGAAGACAACTATTGCTAACAGAAATGCAGATTGAAGTGGTTGGGTTCAAAGAACTCAAGAATTTGTATCCAGAGGATCCTGATTTTGGTGAAGCTTGGAAAGCTTGTACAGAACCTGTTACTCTAGACAGGATGAAATAGTTGGATTTCATCATCCATGATGATATGCTATTTAGAGGAAGTCAGTTGTGCATTCCATGAAGTTCTATAAGGGAGAATCTCATCAAGGAGAAGCATAGTGGAGGATTGGCTGGACATTTTGGTCGAGATAAAACTCTTGGTTTGCTTAGTGAGAATTATTATTGGCCACAGTTGCAGCAAGATGTGAAGAAGTTTGTAGAGAGTTGCAGAGTATGTCAAATGGTGAAAGGAGTGAAGCAGAATACAGGGTTGTACCAGCCATTGCCTATACCAGAGAAGCCCTGGGAAGATATCAGTATGGACTTTGTTCTTGGTTTACCAAGGACACAGTGGGGACATGATTCAATTTTTGTAGTAGTTGAAAAATTTTCGAAGATGACACATTTCATTCCCTACAAGAAGACTAATGATGCTGTTCATGTAGCAGAATTGTTTTTCAGAGAAGTAGTGAGACTTCATGGTTTGCCAAAGACCATAGTTTCAGATCAGGACACTAAGTTTGTTGGATATTTCTGGCAAACATTGTGGAAGAAGTTCAAGACAGATTTGAAGTTCAGTTCATCACATCATCCACAGACTGATGGACAAAAAGAGGTGGTGAATAGGAGTTTGGAAAATCTGCTGAGATGTTTGGTTGGGGATAAGCCAACAGGATGGGATTTGATTTTACCACAGGTAGAATTTGCATACAATAATTTTGTCAACAGTAGCACTGGTAAATCACTATTCCAGATTATAGATGAAAGTAGTCCAAGAAATGCATCTGAGTTGAGAAAGATAGATAAAGGAGAAATAAGTAGTGGTGAGGCTGAGGATTTTGCAGAACATTTGAAGAATATCTATAGGGAGGTGACGAAGCATATTACCAAGATGAACGCACAGTATAAAGCTAAGGTAGATGAAAAAAGGAGATATAAAAAATTTCAGATTGGTGATGAAGTCATGGTTCATTTACGGAAGGAGCAGTTTCTGGTTGATACATATAACAAGCTAAAAATGAAGAAGTTTGGACCATGTAAAATATTGAAGAAGCATGATTCAGGAAATGCATATGAGGTAGAATTGCCTAGTGAGCTGAATATTTCACTAGTGTCTAACATTTCAGATTTGACAGAGTATCATGAAGGAGGTGTTGAAGATGAGGTTGCAGCAGTATAGTGGAGTATTCCAACAACCAGTTTAGATATCAAAGAGATTGAAGACATACTGGACAGTCATGTTGGTAGAAGCACAAGGAATAGGACATATGAAGAGTATTTGGTCAAATAGAAAGGACGACCTGTAGAAGATTCATCATGGCTAACAAAGGAGGAGGTTAACCGTCTTAGTTTTCCTCTGCACACCTGAGTCGTGATAGGGTCACTTCTCAAATTACCTTGGGTGTCTGATGCAGGAGCATCTTGGGTGTAAGAGCAATCTTGCATCACCCAAAAAAAAATATTTTTATTTTTATATTCAATAAGGGCTATTTTGTGCAGAGCTACTATTTATGGAAAGTTACCATTTTTGATAATTTTTGTATGTGCTTAGAATGATCTGATTTCTTTCTTGGAGGTTCATTTTAGTTATATAAATCTGCCGGTAAAGTTTCATTGCCAGATCAAGTGTATATTGGAAGATATTGAAGATTTTCGGTATTGGCAGCAGGGTACAAAAACTTTGAACTCAATTTTGAAGGCTTTAGAGGCCCTGGATGAGGTCAAAAATTTGGGTGAGGGGCACTTGCGTGGGTCAAGCCTCTAGAGCGCTTCGTGGCATTTCTGAAATGGGGTTATAATAGCCGATCGGGTCAACTGGTGATGACATATGATCTTCGAAAGTTAGGCCACCTGAAATGGCAGAAAATAATTATTTTCAAAATTTTTGTTCGGGTTTCAAAGGTTATCTTGAGCTGACTATGATGTAATAAAATGTAAAATAAAATAATTCTAAGTTTGGTCGGCTTTATTGGCTAAAATTCTGGAACCTTCCTAAGTGGTGGAAAATTGTCTATATAAGGAAGGCTGTATTATTGTCTTAGGAGTTCAAAATAGTTCTGGGTAGTAGATCTGAGCAATAATTTGAGGCTTTATCCTATAGATCACCGGCTGTGAGGAAGTTTGCAAGATGACCATGGTTAGAGTTTCAACGAGCATCGTAAAAAAAACCTTCACGAAGAGAACGTGGTGGAAGAGTTGGTGCTGTGACACCTGAGGTTAGAGAGCTGGAGAGACAAGTGCGAGCATTGCAAGAAGAGATTCGTAGAGGAATGAATCTTAATGTCAGAGATGAAAGTGAGGATGAAGCCAAAGAAGAATATCAAGAAGGAGAAGCTGAAATTGTGAACCGGGAGGAAGAAAGAGTTTTTCGGGCGATTTCTAATATTGGGAAAAGACTTAAGATTGAGGTTCCTACATTTTCTAGAAATCTTAACCTAGAAGAATTGATCGACTGGATCAATGAATGTGAGGAATATTTTGAGTATGAAGATGTTGAGGATCCTGATAGGGTCAAATTTGCGAAAGCCAGACTGAAAGGTCATGCGAAGATCTGGTGGCAAGAAATTTAGTTGGAGCGAAATACAAGGGGAAAGGAGAAAATCACGAGATGGGATCAGATGGTGGATAAATTGAAGCGACAGTTCATTCCTATTGATTATGAGCTTGACCTATTGAAGAAAATGCAGAGTTTGAAGCAAGCAGGAAGATCTGTTCAGGAGTATACAAACGAGTTCTATCGACTCCTCATCAGAACAGGCCATGCAGAAGCTGATAAGGAGAAAGTTTCCTGATACCTTAATGGGTTAAGGCCAAGAATTTAGGAGGAGTTGAATCTGGTTCAAATGAACAGTATTGAGGAGGCATACGAGTTTGACCTAAAAGTAGAGGAAAAGCTGAACAAGAAGTTTGAGAGCAGACAAAATGGAAGAGGAAGATCTGGTGGATGGTAATATGGTGGTTGAAATGAAGATCCAAAAAAGAAAGATGAGGCCAGTAGCAGCCAGAATCAAAAAGGAAACAATTCTAATCGTTTCCAAAATTAGAATAATAGAGATCAGAGGGGAAGAGGAAGAGGACAAGGTTCAAGAAGAGGAGGCTTCCGTGGAACATATTTTCACTATGGAGAAGAAGTTCATAGGGCATTTGAATGTTCTCAGTGGCAAGGTAGAATAGATAGGAGAAATGAAGGCCAGGCCAGAGTTGCACATGTAGATGAAGATGCCAGATCATCAAATTCTGAAGATGCTAAAAGAGGAGAAATGTTGATTAACAGAAGAGTCCTGTTGAGTGGTGAGAATGAACCTGAGCAAAGGAGGAGCCTGTTTCGCACCAGGTGCAAGTGTGAAGGTAAATGTTGTGATGTGATCATTGATAGTGGAAGCACTGACAATTTGGTGTCAGAAGAGATGGTGACAAAGTTGAAGCTCAAGAGACAGAAACACCCACATCCATATCGGATTGCCTGGGTACAGGATGACCACAAGGTCATGGTCAATGAACAATGCCTGGTGAAGTTCAAGATTGGCAGATACCAAGATGAGGTATTGTGTGATATCATATCTATGGATGCATGTCATATGTTGTTGGGTAGACCATGGCAGTTTGACAGATGTGCTGTACATGATGGTCGTGCGAATACCTATTCCCTGACAAAGGATGGAGTGCCACATAAGCTAAAACTATTGAAGGAGATTGAAGAAAAGGTATGTGGTAATGCAAGGATAACTTTTGTTGATGGAAGAAATTTCTTAGATGGTATGAGGCATGAGCGTGTATGTTTTGCTTTAATTCCAAAAGCTGGTAAAGAGGAAGTAGAAGATGTTCTTGTAGAAGTTGCAGATTTGTTAAATGAGTTTTAGGATATTGTATCTGATAACGTGCCTGATGGATTACCACCTGTCAGGAAGATCAGTCATCAGATGGACTTGATCACATGAGCGAGTTTGCGGAATAAGGCAGCACACAGAATGACACCTGCAGAAAGTGAAGAGTTTAATAGACAAATACATGAACTGTTACAGAAAGGATTGATCCGTGAGAGTCCGAGTCCCTGTGTTGTACTAGCGGTATTAGCACCAAAGAAGAATGGAGAATGGAGGATGTGTACAAATTCTAGAGCAATAAACAAAATCACAATCATGTACAGGTTTCCATTGCTAGGAAGGGATGATATTATGGACTGTTTGAGTGGAGCTGTATATTTCTCAAAGATAGATCTGAAGAGTGGATATCATCAGATTCGGATCAGAGAAGGAGATGAATGGAAGACTGCCTTCAAGACAAATGAAGGACTATATGAGTGGTTAGTCATGTCTTTTGGGCTAACCAATGCACCGAGCACTTTCATGCGGCTCATGAACGAGGTTCTGAAAGAATTTCTGGGTAAGTTTGTCATTGTTTACCTAGATGATATTTTGATCTTTAGTAAGACATTGGATGAGCATATGATGCATATTCGTATGGTATTTAAGAAGTTGAGAGAAGAAAAATTGTTGATTAATTTGAAGAAGTACAGTTTTGTGAAGAAAGAGTTGGTGTATTTGGGATTTGTAGTTTCAGGAGAAGGTCTAAAAATGGACCCAGAGAAGGTACAGGCTATCCTTGAATGGCCAACTCTAAGGAGTGCTATTAAGGTAAGATCTTTTCATGGTCTAGCTAGCTTTTACAGAAAGTTTATCAGAAATTTTAGCAGTATTTGTGGACCCTTGACTGAAATAATGAGAGGGGATAGAAAAGAGTTTAAGTGGACTAATGGGGTAGAAAAGAGTTTTCAATTGTTGAAACAAAAAAGTTATAGAACAACCTATTTTAACACTTCCACATTTTAATAAGGTGTTTCAAGTAGATTGTGATGCTAGTGGTACTGCAATAGGAGCTGTTATGAGCCAAGAAGGTAAACCTGTTGCTTATTTCAGTGAGAAGTTAAATGATGCCAAGAGAAAATATTCTGTTTATGATCAAAAAATTTATGTTATAGTTTGGGCATTAAAGAAGTGGAGACATTATCTACTTCCTAAGGAGTTTGTTTTGTATACGGATCATCAAGCTTTGCAATATTTGAATAGTCAAGAAAAGTTGAATCAGAGGCATTTGAAATGGGTTGAGTTTTCAGGAGATTTCTAAGATTGGAAAAAGACCTAAGATTGAGGTTTCTACATTTTCTAGAAATTTTAACCCAGAAGAATTGATCGACTGGATCAATGAATGTGAAGAATATTTTGAGTATGAAGATGTTGAAGATCCTGGTAGGGTCAAATTTGTGAAGGCCAGACTGAAAGGTATCTGGTGGCAAGAAATTTAGTTGGAGTGAAATAGAAGGGGAAAGGAGAAAATCATGAGATGGGATCGGATGGTGGATAAATTGAAGCGACAGTTCATTCCTGTTGATTATGAGCTTGACCTATTGAAGAAAATGCAGAGTTTGAAGCAAGCAGGAAGATTTGTTCAGGAGTATACAGAGGAGTTCTATCGACTCCTCATCAAAATAGGCCATGCAGAAGCTGATAAGGAGAAAGTTGCCTAATACCTTAATGGGTTAAGGCAAGGCATTTAGGAGGAGTTGAATCTGGTTCGAATGAATAGTATTGAGGAGGCATACGAGTTTGCTCTAAAAATAAAGGAAAAGGTGAACAAGAAGTTTGAGAGCAGACAAAATAGAAGTGGTCGTGGTGGAAGATCTAGTGGACGGTCATATGGTGGCCGAAATGAAGATCTGAAAAAGAATGATGAGGCCAGTAGCAGCCAGAATTAGAGAGGAAACAATTTTAATCATTTCCAATATCAGAATAATAGAGATCAGAGGGGAAGAGGAAGAGGACAAGGTTCAGGAAGAAGAGGCTTCCGTGGAACATGTTTTCACTGTGGAGAAGGTCATAGGGCATTTGAATGTCCTCAGCGCCAAAGCAGAATAGATAGGAGAAATGAAGGCCAGGCCAGAGTTGCACATGTAGATGAAGATGCTAGATCATCAAATTCTGAAGATGCTGAAAGATGAGAAATGTTGATTAACAGAAGAGTCCTGTTGAGTGGTGAGAATGAACCTGAGCAAAGGAGGAGCCTGTTTCGCACCAGGTGCAAGTGTGAAGGTAAATTTTGTGATGTGATCATTGATAGTGGAAGCACTGACAATTTGGTGTCAGAAGAGATGGTGATAAAGTTGAAGCTCAAGAAATAGAAACACCCACATCCATATCGGATTGCTTAGGTACAGGATGACCACAAGGTCATGGTCAATGAACAATGCCTAGTGAAGTTCAAGATTGGCAGATACCAAGATGAGGTATTGTGTGATATCATATCTATGGATGCATGTCATATGTTGTTGGGTAGACCATGGCAGTTTGACAGATGTGCTGTACATGATGGTCGTGCGAATACCTATTCTCTGACAAAGGAGGGAGTGTGAAATAAGCTAAAACCATTGAAGGAGACTGAAGAAAAGGTATGTGGTAATGCAAGGATAAATTTTGTTGATGGAAAAAATTTCCTAGATGGTATGAGGCATGAGCATGTATGTTTTGCTTTAATTCCAAAAGCTGGTAAAGAGGAAGTAGAAGATGTTCTTGTAGAAGTTGATGATTTGTTGAATGAGTTTCAAGGTATTGTATCTGATAACGTGCCTGATGGATTACCACTAGTCAGGAAGATCAGTGATCAGATGGACTTGATCTCAGGAGTGATTTTGCTGAATAAGGCAGCACATAGAATGACACCTGTAAAAAGTGAGGAGTTGAACAGACAAATACATGAACTATTACAGAAAGGATTGATCCATGAGAGTCTGAGTCCCTGTGCTGTACCAGCAGTATTAGCACCAAAGAAGAATGGAGAATGGAGGATGTGTAAAGATTTTAGGGTAATAAACAAGATCACAATCAAGTACAGGTTTTCATTGCCACGAATGGATGATATTATGGACTGTTTGAGTGGAGCTGTGTATTATTCAAAAATAGATCTGAAGAGTGGATATCATCAGATTCAGATCAGAGAAGGAGATGAATGGAAGATTGTCTTCAAGACAAAGGAAGGACTATATGAGTGGTTAGTCATGCCTTTTGGGCTGACCAATGCACCGAGCACTTTCATGCGGCTTATGAACGAGGTTCTGAAAAAATTTCTGGGTAAGTTTGTCATTGTTTACCTAGATGATATTTTGATCTTTAGTAAGACATTGGATGAGCATATGATGCATATTCGTATGGTATTTAAGAAGTTGAGAGAAGAGAAATTATTGATTAATTTGAACAAGTGCAGTTTTGTGAAGAAAGAGTTGGTGTATTTGGGGTTTGTAGTTTCAGGAGAAGCTCTAAAAATAGACCCAGAGAAGGTATAGGCTATCCTTGAATGACCTACTCCAAGGAGTGCTACTGAGGTAAGATCTTTTCATGGTCTAGCTAGCTTTTACAGAAAGTTTATCAAAAATTTTAGCGGTATTTGTGGACCCTTGACTGAAACAATGAGAGGGGATAGAAAAGAGTTTAAGTGGACTAATGGGGCAGAAAAGAGTTTTCAATTATTGAAACAAAAAGTTATAGAATAACCTATTTTAGCACTTCCAGATTTTAATAAGGTGTTTCAAGTAGATTGTAATGCTAGTGGTACTGCAATAGGAGCTGTTATGAGCCAAGAAGGTAAACCTGTTGCTTATTTCAGTGAGAAGTTAAATGATGCCAAGAGGAAATATTCTATTTATGATCAAGAATTTTATGCTATAGTTCAGGCATTAAAGAAGTGGAGACATTATCTACTTCCTAAGGAGTTTGTTTTGTATACGGATCATCAAGCTTTGCAATATTTGAATAGTCAAAGAAAGTTGAATCAGAGGCATTTGAAATGGGTTGAGTTTTTGCAGAGTTATACATTTGTTTTGAAACACAGGTGTGGAAAGTCTAATAGGGTTGCAGATGCTCTTAGCAGAAGGCAAATATTGCTGACAAAAATGCAGATTGAAGTGGTTGGGTTCAAGGAACTCAAGAATTTGTATCTAGAGGATCATGATTTTGGTGAAGCTTGGAAAGCTTGTACAGAATTTTTTACTCTAGACAGGATGAAATGGTTGGATTTCATCATCCAAGATGATATTCTATTCAGAGAGAGTCAGTTTTGCATTCCACAAAGTTCTATGAGGAAGAATCTCATCAAAGAGAAGTATGGTGGAGGATTGGCTGGACATTTTGGTCGAGATAAAACCCTTGGTTTGGTTAGTGAGAATTATTATTGGCCACAGTTGCAGCAAGATGTGAAGAAGTTTGTAGAGAGTTGCAGAGTATGTCAAATGGTGAAAGGAGTGAAGCAGAATACAGGGTTGTACCAGCCATTACCTATACCAGAGAAGCCCTGGGAGGATATTAGTATGGACTTTGTTCTTGGTTTACCGAGGACACAGCGGGGACATGATTCAATTTTTTTAGTAGTTGACAGATTTTCAAAGATGGCACATTTCATTCCCTGCAAGAAGACTAATGATGTTGTTCATTTAGCAGAATTATTTTTTAGAGAAGTAGTGAGACTTCATGGTTTGCCAAAGACCATAGTTTCAGATCGGGACACTAAGTTTGTTAGATATTTCTGGCAAACATTGTGAAAGAAGTTGAAGACAAATTTGAAGTTCAGTTCATCACATCATCCACAGACTGATGAATAGACAGAGGTGGTGAATAGGAGTTTGGAAAATCTACTGAGATGTTTGGTTGGGGATAAGCCAACAGGATGTGATTTGATTTTACCACAGGTAGAATTTGCATACAATAATTCTGTCAATAGGAGCACTGGTAAATCACCATTCCAGATTATATATGGAAGTAGTCCAATAAATGCATCTGAGTTGAGAAAGATACATAAAGGAGAAATAAGTAGTGCTGAGGTTGAGGATTTTGTAGAATATTTGAAGAACATCCATGGGGAGGTGAGGAAGCATATTACCAAGATGAACGCACAGTATAAGGCTAAGGCAGATGAGAAAAGGAGATATAAGGAATTTTACACTGGTGATGAAGTCATGGTTCATTTGCGGAAGGAGCGGTTTCTGGTTGGTACATATAACAAGCTGAAAATGAAGAAGTTTGGACCATGTAAGATATTGAAGAAGCATGATTCAGGAAATGCATATGAGGTAGAATGGCCTAGTGAGCTGAATATTTCACCAGTGTCTAACATTTCAGATTTGACAGAATATCATGAAGGAGGTGTTGAAAATGAGGTTGCAACAGTACAGTGGAGTATTCGATCAATCAGTTCAGATATCAAGGAGATTGAAGACATACTGGACAGTCGTGTTGGTAGAAGCACAAGGAATAGGACATATGAAAAGTATTTGGTCAAATGGAAAGGATGACCTGTAGAAGATTCATCATGGCTAACAAAGGAGGAGGTTAACCATCTTGGTTTTCCTCTACACACCTGAGTCGTGACAGGGTCACTTCTCAAATTACCCTGGGTGTCCGATGCAGGAGCATCCTGGGTGTAAGAGCAATCTTGCATCACCCAAAAAAAATATTTTTGTTTTTATATTAAATAAGGGCTATTTTGTGTAGAGCTGCTATTTATGGAAAGTTACTATTTTTGGTAATTTTTGTATGTGCTTAGAATGATCTGATTTCTTTCTTGGAGGTTCATTTTGGTCATATAAGTCTGGCGGTAAAGTTTCATTGCCAGATCAAGTGTATATTGGAAGATATTGAAGATTTTCGGTATTGGCAGCAGGGTATACAAACTTTGAACTCAGTTTTGAAGGCTTTAGAGGCCCCGGATGAGGTCAAAAATTTGGGTAACGGGCGCTTGCACGGGTCAAGCCTGTAGAGCACTTCGTGAGTTTTTCAAAATGGGGTTATAATAGCCGATCGGGTCAACTAGTGATGAGTTATGGTCTTCGGATGTTGGGCCACCTGAAATGGCGGAAAATAATTTTTTTCAAAATTTTTGTTCGGGTTTCAAAGGTTATCTTGAGCCGACTATGATGTAATAAAATGTAAAATAAAATAATTCTAATTTTTGTCGGCCTTATTGGCTAAAATTTTGGAACCTTCCCAGGCGGTAGAAAATTGCCTATATAAGGAAGGCTGTATTATTGTCTTAGGAGTCCAGAATAGTTCTGGGTAGTAGATCTGAGAAATAATTCGAGGCTTTGTCCTATAGAATCTTGTAAGGGAATGCCCATGTGGCTTTGCATATTGTAATTCTGAAGGTTTGTAATTCCACATTTGTGGAGATAATAAGAAGCCAATTTTCTGTTCTTGCATATTGTTGTGGTTTCTCTGTTTCTGTTATGTGTTTGTGGTATTAAGGGGAGCACCCTTCATCAAGTGGTATCAGAGTAGGAGTTCTTGAGTATGTAAACAGATCACCGACTGTGAGGCAGTTTTCACCAGGGCCGTGGTTAGGGTTTCAGTGAGTATCGCAAAGAAATGCCTCCACGAAGAGAATGTGGTGGAAGAGCTAGTGCTGTGACACCTGAGGTTAGAGAGCTGCAGAGACAAGTGCGAGCATTGCAAGAAGAGATTCGTAGAGGAATGAATCTTAATGTCAGAGACGAAAGTGAGGATGAAGTCGAAGAAGAATATTAAGAAGGAGAAGCTGAAATTGTGAACAAGGAGGAAGAAAGACTTTTTCAGGTGATTTATAAGATTGGTAAAAGACCTAAGATTGAGGTTCCTACATTTTCTGGAAATCTTAACCCAGAAGAATTGATCAACTAGATCAATGAATGTGAGGAATATTTTGAGTATGAAGATGTTGAGGATCCTGATAGGGTCAAATTTGTGAAGGCCAGACTGAAAGGTCATGCGAAGATCTGGTGGTAAGAAATTCAGTTGGAGCGAAATAAAAGGGGAAAGGAGAAAAGCATGAGATGGGATCCGATGGTGGATAAATTGAAGCGATGGTTCATTCCTGTTGATTATGAGCTTGACCTATTGAAGAAAATGCAGATTTTGAAGCAAGCAGGAAGATCTATTTAGGAGTATACAGAAGAGTTCTATCGACTCATCATCAGAATAGGCCATGCAGAAGCTGATAAGGAGAAAGTTGCCAGATACCCTAATGGGTTAAGGCCAAGCATTCAGGAGGAGTTGAATCTGGTTCGAATGAACAGTATTGAGGAGGCATACGAGTTTGCCATAAAAGTACAAGAAAAGATGAACAAGAAGTTTGAGAGCAGACAAAATGGAAGAGGTCATGGTGGAAGATCTGGTGGACGGTCATATGGTAGCTAAAATAAAGATCCGAAAAAGAAGGATGAGGCCAGTAGCAGCCAGAATCAGAGAGGAAACAATTCTAATCATTTTCAAGATCAGAATAATAGAGATCAGAGGGGAAGAAGAAGAGGACAAGGTTCAGGAAGAGGAGGCTTCCGCAGAACATGTTTTCACTGTGGAGAATAAGTTCATAGGGCATTTGAATGTCCTCAGCACCAAGGCAGAATAAATAAGAGAAATGAAGGCCAGGCTAGAGTTGCACATGTAGATGAATATGCCAGATCATCAAATTTTGAAGATGCTGAAAGAGGAGAAATGTTGATTAACAGAAGAGTCATGTTGAGTGGTGAGAATGAACCTGAGCAAAGGAGGAGCCTGTTTCGCACCAGGTGCAAGTGTGAAAGTAAATGTTGTGATGTGATCATTGATAGTGGAAGCACTGACAATTTAGTGTCAGAAGAGATGGTGACAAAGTTGAAGCTCAAGAGACAGAAACACCCACATCCATATCGGATTGCCTGGGTACAGGAAGACCACAAGGTTATGGTCAATGAACAATGCCTGGTGAAGTTCAAGATTGGCAGATACCAAGATGAGGTATTGTGTGATATCATATCTATGGATGCATGTCATATGTTGTTGGGTAGACCATGGCAGTTTGACAGATGTGGTGTACATGATGGTCGTGCGAATACCTATTCCCTGACAAAGGATGGAGTGCGACATAACCTAAAACCATTGAAGGAGACTGAAGAAAAGGTATGTGGTAATGCAAGGATAAATTTTGTTGATGGAAAAAATTTTCTAGATGGTATGAGGCATGAGCATGTATGTTTTGCTTTAATTCTAAAAGCTGGTAAAGAGGAAGTAGAAGATGTTTCTGTAGAAGTTGCAGATTTGTTGAATGAGTTTCAGGATATTGTATTCGATAACATGCCAGATGGATTACCACCAGTCAGGAAGATTAGTCATCAGATGGACTTGATTCTAGGAGCGAGTTTTCTGAATAAGGCAATACACAGAATGACACTTGTAGAAAGTGAGTTGTTGAAAAGATAAATACATGAACTGTTACAGAAAAGATTGATCCGTGAGAGTCTGAGTCCCTGTGTTGTACCAGCGGTATTAGCACCAAAAAAGAATAGAGAATGGAGGATGTGTACAGATTCTAGGGCAATAAACAAGATCACAATCAAGTACAGGTTTCCATTGCCACGAATGGATGATATTATGGACTGTTTGAGTGGAGCTGTGTATTTCTCAAAGATAGATCTGAAGAGTGGATATCATCAGATTCAGATCAGAGAAGGAGATGAATGGAAGACTACCTTCAAGACAAAGGAAGGACTATATGAGTGGTTGGTCATGCCTTTTGGGCTAACCAATGCACCGAGCACTTTCATGTGGCTCATGAACAAGGTTATGAAAGAATTTCTATGTAAGTTTGTCATTGTTTACCTAGATGATATTTTGATCTTTAGTAAGATATTGGATGAGCATATGATGCATATTCGTATGGTATTTAAGAAGTTGAGAGAAGAGAAATTATTGATTAATTTGAAAAAGTGTAGTTTTGTGAAGAAAGAGTTGGTGTATTTGGGGTTTGTAGTTTCAGGAGAAAGTCTAAAAATGGATCCAGAGAAGGTACAGGCTATCTTTGAATGGCCTACTCCAAGGAGTGCTACTGAGGTAAGATCTTTTCATGGTCTAGCTAGCTTTTACAGAAAGTTTATCAAAAATTTTAGCAATAGTTGTGGACCCTTGACTGAAACAATGAGAGGGGATAGAAAAGAGTTTAAGTGGACTAATGGGGCAGAAAAGAGTTTTCAATTGTTGAAACAAAAAGTTACAAAACAACCTATTTTAGCACTTCCAAATTTTAATAAGGTGTTTCAATTAGATTGTGATGCTAGTGGTACTGCAATAGGAGCTATTATGAGCCAAGAAGGTAAACCTGTTGCTTATTTCAGTGAGAAGTTAAATGATGCCAAGAGGAAATATTCTGTTTATGATCAGAAATTTTATGCTATAGTTCAGGCATTAAAGAAGTGGAGACATTATCTACTTCTTAAAGAGTTTTTTTTGTATACGGATCATCAAGCTTTGCAATATTTGAATAGTCAAGGAAAGTTGAATCAGAAGCATTTGAAATGGGTTGAATTTTTGCAGAGTTATACATTTGTTTTGAAATATAGGAGTGGAAAGTCTAATAGGGTTGCAGATGTTCTTAGTAGAAGGCAACTATTGCTGACAGAAATGCAGATTGAAGTGGTTGGGTTCAAGGAACTCAAGAATTTGTATCCAGAGGATCTTGATTTTGGTGAAGCTTGAAAATCTTGTACAGAACCTGTTACTCTAGACAGGATGAAATGGTTGGATTTCATCATCCAAGATGATATGCTATTCAGATGGAGTCAGTTGTGCATTCCACAAAGTTCTATGAGGGAGAATCTCATTAAGGAGAAGCATAGAGGGGGATTAGCTGGACATTTTGGTTGAGATAAAACCCTTGGTTTGGTTAGTGAGAATTATTATTGGCCACAGTTGTAGCAAGATGTGAAGAAGTTTGTAGAGAGTTGCAGAGTATGTCAAATGGTGAAAGGAGTGAAGTAGAATACAGGGTTGTACCAGCCATTGCCTATACCAGAGAAGCCCTGGGAGGATATCAGTATGGACTTTGTTCTTGGTTTACCGAGGACACAGTGGGGACATGATTCAATTTTTGTAGTAGTTGACAAATTTTTGAAGATGACACATTTCATTCCCTACAAGAAAATTAATGATGCTGTTCATGTAGCAAAATTGTTTTTCAAAGAAGTAGTGAGACTTCATGGTTTGCCAAAGACCATAGTTTCAGATCGGGACACTAAGTTTGTTGGATATTTCTGGCAAACATTGTGGAAGAAGTTGAAGATAGATTTGAAGTTTAGTTCATCACATCATCCACAGATTGATGGATAGACAGAGGTGGTGAATAAGAGTTTGAAAAATCTACTGAGATGTTTGGTTGGGGATAAGCCAACAAGATGAGATTTGATTTTACCACAGGCAGAGTTTGCATACAATAATTCTGTCAACAGGAGCACTGGTAAATTACCATTCCAGATTATATATGGAAGTAGTCCAAGAAATGCATCTGAGTTGAGAAAGATAGATAAAGGAGAAATAAGTAGTGCTGAGGCTGAGGATTTTGTAGAACATTTGAAGAACATCCATGGGGAGGTGAGGAAGCATATTACCAAGATGAACGCACAGTATAAGGCTAAGGCAGATGAGAAAAAGAGATATAAGGAATTTCAGGTTGGTGATGAAGTCATGTTTCATTTGTGGAAGGAGCGGTTTCCGATTGGTGCATATAACAAGCTGAAAATGAAGAAGTTTGGACCATGTAAGATATTGAAGAAGCATGATTCAGGAAATGCATATGAGGTAGAATTACCTAGTGAGCTGAATATTTGACCAGTGTCTAACATTTCAGATTTGAAAGAGTATCATGAAGGAGGTGTTGAAGATGAGGTTGCAGCAGTACAGTGGAGTATTCCAGCAACCAGTTCAGATATCAAGGAGATTAAAGACATACTGGATAATTGTGTTGGTAGAAGCACAAGGAATAGGACATATGAAGAGTATTTGGTCAAATGGAAAGGATGACCTGTAGAAGATTCATCATGGCTAACAAAGGAAGAGGTTAACCGTCTTGGTTTTCCTCTACACACTTGAGTCGTGACAGGGTCACTTCTCAAATTACCTTGGGTGTCCGATGCAGGAGCATCCTGGGTGTAAGAGCAATCTTGCATCACCAAAAAAAAAATATTTTTGTTTTTATATTCAATAAGGGCTATTTTGTGTAGAGCTGCTATTTATGGAAAGTTACTATTTTTGGTAATTTTCGTATGTGCTCAGAATGATCTGATTTCTTTCTTGGAGGTTTATTTTGGTCATATATGTCTACCGGTAAAGTTTCATTGCCAGATCAAGTGTATATTGGAAGATATTGAAGATTTTCGGTATTGGCAGCAGGGTATAGAAACTTTGAACTTAGTTTTGAAGGCTTTAGAGGCCCCGGATGAGGTCAAAAATTTGGGTGAGAGGTGCTTGCGCGGGTCAAGCCTGTAGAGCGCTTCGTGGAATTTTTGAAATGGGGTTATAATAGCTGATCGGGTCAACTGGTGATGACTTATGGTCTTCGAAAGTTTGGCCACCTGAAATGGCAGAAAATAATTTTTTTCAAAATTTCTGTTCGAGTTTCAAAGGTTATCTTGAGCCGACTATGATGTAATAAAATGTAAAATAAAATAATTCTAATTTTGGTCGGCCTTATTGGCTAAAATTCTAGAACCTTTCCAGGCGGTGGAAAATTGCTTATATAAAGAAGGCTGTATTATTATCTTAGGAGTTCAGAATAGTTCTGGGTAGTAGATCTGGGCAATAATTTGAGGCTTTGTCCTACAAAATATTGTAAGGGAATGCCCATGTGGGTTTGCATATTGTAATTCTGAAAGTTTGTAATTCCAGATTTGTGGAGATAATAAGAAGCCACTTTTCTGTTCTTGCATATTGTTGTAGTTTCTCTGTTTGTATTATATGTTTGTGGTATTAAGGGGAGCACCCTTCATCAAGTGGTATCAGAGCAGGAGTTCTTGAGTGTGTAAACAGATTGCTGACTGTGAGGTAGTTTACACCAGGACCATGGTTAGGGTTTCAGCGAGAATTGCAAAAAAATGCCTCCACGAAGAGAACGTGGTGGAAGAGCTGGTGCTGTGACACCTGAAGTTAGAGAGCTGTAGAGACAAGTGTGAGCATTGCAAGAAGAGATTCACAGAGGAATGAATCTTAATGTCAAAGATGAAAGTGAGGATGAAGCCGAAGAAGAATATCAAGAAGGAGAAGCTAAAATTGTGAACCAGAAGGAAGAAAGACTTTTTCTAGCGATTTCTAAGATTGGAAAAAGACCTAAGATTGAGGTTCCTACATTTTCTTGAAATCTTAACCCAGAAGAATTGATCGACTAGATCAATGAATGTGAGGAATATTTTGAGTATGAAGATGTTGAGGATCCTGGTAGGGTCAAATTTGTGAACGCCAGACTGAAATGTCATGCGAAGATCTGGTGGCAAGAAATTCAGTTGGAGCGAAATAGAAGGGGAAAGGAGAAAATCATGAGATGGGATCGGATGGTGGATAAATTGAAGTGATAGTTCATTCCTGTTGATTATGAGCTTGACCTACTAAAGAAAATACAGAGTTTGAAGCAAGCAGGAAGATCTGTTCAGGAGTATACAGAGGAGTTCTATCGACTCCTCATCAAAATAAGCTATGCAGAAGCTGATAAGGAGAAAGTTGCCTGATACCTTAATGGGTTAAGGCCAAGCATTCAGGAGGAGTTGAATCTAGTTCGAATGAACAGTATTGAGGAGGCATACCAGTTTGCCCTAAAAGTAGAGGAAAAGCTGAACAAGAAATTTGAGAGCAGACAAAATGGAAGAGGTCATGGTGGAAGATCTGGTGCACGGTCATATGGTGGCCAAAATGAAGATCCGAAGAAGAAGGATGAGGCCAGTAGTAGCCAGAATCAGAGAGGAAACAATTCTAATCATTTTCAAAATCAGAATAATAGAGATCAGAGGGGAAGAGGAAGAGGACAAGGTTCAGGAAGAGGAAGCTTCCGTGGAACATGTTTTCACTATGGAGAAGAAGGTCATAGGGCATTTGAATGTCCTCAGCACCAAGGCAGAACAGATAGGAGAAATGAAGGCCAAGCCAGAGTTGCACATGTAGATGAAGATGCTAGATCATCAAATTCTGAAGATGCTGAAAGAGGAGAAACATTGATTAATAGAAAAGTCCTGTTGAGTCGTGAGAATGAACCTGAGCAAAGGAGGAGCCTGTTTCACACCAGGTGCAAGAGTGAAAGAAAATGTTGTGATGTGATCATTTATAATGGAAGCACTGACAATTTGGTGTTAGAAGAGATGGTGACAAAGTTAAAGCTCAAGAGATAGAAACACCCACATCCATATCGGATTGCCTGGGTATAGGATGACCACAAGGTCATGGTCAATGAACAATGCCTGGTGAAGTTCAAGATTGGCAAATACCAAGATGAGGTATTGTGTGATATCATATCTATAGATGCATGTCATATCTTGTTGGGTAGACCATGACAGTTTGACAGATGTGTTGTACATGATGGTCGTGTGAATACCTATTCCCTGACAAAGGATGGAGTGTGACATAAGCTAAAACCATTGAAGGAGACTGAAGAAAAGGTATGTGGTAATACAAGGATAACTTTTGTTGATGGAAGAAATTTCCTAGATGGTATGAGGCATGAGCATGTATGTTTTACTTTAATTCCAAAAGCTGGTAAAGAGGAAGTAGAAGATGTTCATGTAGAAGTTGCAGATTTGTTGAATGAGTTTCAAGATATTGTATCCGATAATGTGCCTGATGTATTACCACCAGTCAGGAAGATCAGTCATCAGATAGACTTGATCCCAGGAGTGAGTTTTCCGAATAAGGCAGCACACAGAATGACACCTGCAGAAAGTGAGGAGTTGAACAGAGAAATACATGAACTATTATAAAAAGAATTGATCCGTGAGAGTTTGAGTCCCTGTGCTATACCAGCGGTATTAGCACCAAAGAAGAATGGAGAATGGAGGATGTGTACAGATTCTACGGCAATAAATAAGATCATAATCAAGTACAGGTTTCCATTGCCACGAATGGATGATATTATGGACTGTTTGAGTGGAGCTGTGTATTTCTCAAAGATAGAACTGAAGAGTGGATATCATCATATTCAGATCAGAGAAGGAGATGAATGGAAGACTGCCTTCAAGACAAAGGAAGGACTATATGAGTGGTTAGTCATGCCTTTTGGGCTAACCAATGCACCGAGCACTTTCGTGCGGCTCATGAACAAGGTTCTGAAAGAATTTCTGGGTAAGTTTGTCATTGTTTACCTAGATGATATTTTGATCTTTAGTAAGACATTGGATGAGCATATGATGCATATTCGTATGGTATTTAAGAAGTTGAGAGAAGAGAAATTGTTGATTAATTTGAAGAAATGCAGTTTTGTGAAGAAAGAGTTGGTGTATTTGAAGTTTGTAGTTTCAGGAGAAGGTCTAAAAATGGACCTAGAGAAGGTACAAGCTATCCTTGAATGGCCTACTCCAAGGAGTGCTACTGAGGTAAGATCTTTTCATGGTCTAGCTAGTTTTTACAAAAATTTTATCAAAAATTTTAGTAGTATTTGTGGACCGTTGACTGAAACAATGAGAGGGGATAGAAAAGAGTTTAAGTGGACTAATGGGGCAGAAAAGAGTTTTCAATTGTTGAAACAAAAAGTTACAGAACAACCTATTTTAGCACTTCTAAATTTTAATAAGGTATTTCAAGTAGATTGTGATGCTAGTGGTACTGCAATAGGAGCTGTTATGAGCCAAGAAGGTAAACCTGTTGCTTATTTCAGTGAGAAGTTAAATGATGCCAAGAAGAAATATTCTGTTTATGATCATGAATTTTATGCTATAGTTCAGGCATTAAAGAAGTGGAGACATTATTTACTTCCTAAAGAGTTTGTTTTGTATACGGATCATCAAGCTTTGTAATATTTGAATAGTCAAGGAAAGTTGAATTAGAGGCATTTGAAATGGGTTGAGTTTTTGCAGAGTTATATATTTGTTTTGAAACACAGGAGTGGAAAGTTTAATAGGGTTGCAGATGCTCTTAGTAGAAGGCAAGTATTACTGACAGAAATGCAGATTGAAGTGGTTGGGTTCAAGAAACTCAAGAATTTGTATCCAGAGGATCCTGATTTTGGTGAAGCTTGGAAAGCTTGTACAGAACCTGTTACTCTAGATAGGATGAAATGGTTGGATTTCATCATCCAGGATGATATGCTATTCAGATGGAGTCAGTTGTGCATTCCACAAAGTTCTATGAGGGAGAATCTCATCAAGGAGAAGCATAGAGGAGGATTGGCTGGACATTTTGGTCAATATAAAACCTTTGGTTTGGTTAGTGAGAATTATTATTGGCCACAGTTGCAGCAAGATGTGAAAAAATTTGTAAAGAGTTGCAGAGTATGTCAAATGGTGAAAGGAGTGAAGTAGAATATAGGGTTGTACCAGCCATTGCCTATACCAGAGAAGCCTTGGGACGATATCAGTATGGACTTTGTTCTTGGTTTACCGAGGACACAGCGGGAACATGATTCAATTTTTGTAGTAGTTGACAGATTTTTGAAAATGACACATTTCATTCCCTGCAAGAAGACTAATGATGATGTTCATGTAGCAGAATTGTTTTTCAGAGAAGTAGTGAGACTTCATGGTTTGCCAAAGACCATAGTTTCAGATCGGGACACTAAGTTTTTTGGATATTTCTGGCGAGCATTGTGGAAGAAGTTGAAGATAGATTTGAAGTTCAGTTCATCACATCATCCACAGACTGATGGACAGACAGAGGTGGTGAATAGGAGTTTGGAAAATCTACTGAGATGTTTGGTTGGGGATAAGCCAACAGGATAGGATTTGATTTTACCACAGGCAGAATTTGCATACAATAATTCTGTCAATAGGAGCACTGGTAAATCACCATTCCAGTATATATGCAAGTAGTCCAAGAAATGCATATGAGTTGAGAAAGATAGATAAAGCATAAATAAGTAGTGCTAAGGCTGAGGATTTTGCAGAACATTTGAAGAACATCCATGGGGAGGTGAGGAAGCATATTACCAAGATGAACACACAGTATAAGGCTAAGGTAGATGAGAAAAGGAGATATAAGGAATTTCAGATTGGTGATGAAGTCATGGTTCATTTGCGGAAGGAGCGGTTTTTGGTTGGTACATATAACAAGCTGAAAATGAAGAAGTTTGGACCATGTAAGATATTGAAGAAGCATGATTCAGGAAATGCATATGAGGTAGAATTGCCTAGTGAGCTGAATATTTCACCAGTGTCTAACATTTCAGATTTGACAGAGTATCATGAAGGAGGTGTTGAAGATGAGGTTGGAGTAGTACAGTGGAGTATTCCAGCAACTAGTTTAGATATCAAGAAGATTGAAGACATACTGGACAGTCGTGTTGGTAGAAGCACAAAAAATAGGACATATGAAGAGTATTTGGTCAAATGGAAAGGATGACTTGTAGAAGATTCATCATGGCTAAGAAAGGAGGAGGTTAACCATCTTGGTTTTCCTCTACACACCTGAGTCGTGACAGGGTGACCTCTCAAATTACCCTGGGTGTCTGATGCAGGAGCATCCTGGGTGTAAGAGCAATCTTGCATCACCCAAAAAAAAATATTTTTATTTTTATATTCAATAAGGGCTATTTTGTGCAGAGCTGCTATTTATAGAAAGTTACTATTTTTTGTAATTTTTGTATGTGCTCAGAATGATCTGATTTCTTTCTTGGAGGTTCATTTTGGTCATATAAGTCTGGCGGTAAAGTTTCATTGCCAGATCAAGTGTATATTGGAAGATATTAAAGATTTTCGGTATTGGCAGCAGGGTACAGAAACTTTGAACTCAGTTTTGAAGGCTTTAGAGGCCCCAGATGAGGTCAAAAATTTGGGTGACAGGTGGTTACGTGGGTCAAGCCTGTAGAGCACTTTGTGGCGTTTCTGAAATAGGGTTATAATAGGCGATCGGGTCAACTAGTGATGACTTATGGTCTTCGGAAGTTGGGCCACCTGAAATGGCAAAAAATAATTTTCTTCAAAATTTTTGTTCGGGTTTCAAAGGTTATCTTGAGCCGACTATGATGTAATAAAATGTAAAATAAAATAATTCTAATTTTGGTCGGCCTTATTGGCTAAAATTCTAGAACCTTCCCAAGCTGTGGAAAATTGCCTATATAAGGAAGGTTGTATTATTGTCTTAGGAGTTCAGAATAGTTCTGGGTAGTAGATCTGGGCAATAATTTGAGGCTTTGTCCTACAAAATATTGTAAGGGAATGCCCATGTGGCTTTGCATATTGTAATTTTGAAAGTTTGTAATTCCACATTTATGGAGATAATAAGAAGCTAATTTTCTGTTCTTGCATATTGTTGTGGTTTCTCTGTTTCTGTTATGTGTTTGTGGTATTAAGGGGAGCACCCTTCATCAGTCTTGCTTAGTGGTGAGAATGAACCTGACCAAAGGAGGAACCTGTTTCGTACCAGGTGCAAATGTGAAGATAAGTGTTGTGATGTGTTTATTGATAATGGAAGCATTGATAATTTGGTTTCAGAAGAGATGGTCAAAAATTTGAAGCTCAAGAGATAGAAACACCAACATCCATATCGAATTGCTTGGGTACAGGATGACCACAAGGTTATGGTCAGTGAACAGTTCCTAGTGAAGTTCAAGATTGGCGGATACCATGATGAGGTACTATGTGATATAATACATTTGGATGCATATCATATGTTGTTGGGTAGACTGTGGTAGTTTGATAGGCATTTTGTACATGATGGTCGTGTGAATACCTATTCTGTGATGAAGGATGGAGTGTGACATAAGCTAAAGCCGTTGAAAGATAGAAAAGAAAAGGTATGTGGTAATGCAAGGATAACTTTTGCTGATTGGAAAAAATTCCTATAGGATATGAGGCATGAGCATATGTGTTTTGGTTTAATTCCAAAATCTGGTAAAGAGGAAGTAGAAAATGAACCTATAGACATTGTAGATCTGTTGAATGAGTTTCAAGATATTGTATCTTTTAATGTTCCGGATGGATTACCACTGGTAAGGAAGGTCAGTTATTAGATGGACTTGATTCCAGGGGCCAGTTTGTTAAATAATGTAGTATGCAAAATGACACCAGTAGAAAGTGAAGAGTTGAATAGACAAGTACATGAGTTGTCATAAAAGGGATTGATTCAGGAGAGCCTGAGTCCATGTGTTGTACCAGTAGTATTAGCACCAAAGAAGAATGGATAATGGAGGATGTGTAAAGATTTCAAGAAAATTAAAAAAATCATAATAAAGTAGAAGTTTCCATTGTCATGAATGGATGATATTATGGACTATTTGAGTGGAGTTGTGTATTTCTCAAAGATAGATCTAAAGAGTGGATATCATCAGATTCAGATCAGATAAGAATATGAAAAGAAGACTACTTTTAAGACAAAGGAAGGACTTTATGAGTGGTTATTCATGCGACTCATGAATGAGGTTTTGAAATAATTTCTAGGTAAGTTTTTCATTATTTACCTAGATGATATTTTTATCTTTAGTAAGACATTAGAGGAGCATATGATTCATATTTATATCATGGTTGAGAAGTTAAGAGAAGATAAATTGTTGATTAATTTGACGAAGTGTAGTTTTTTGAAGGAGTTAGTGTATTTTAGATTTGTAGTTTTAGCAAAAGGTCTAAAATGGACCGAGAGAAAGTGAAGGCTATCCTTGAATGGCCTACTTCAAGGAGTGCAACTGAGGTAATATCTTTTCATTATTTGGATATATTTTTAAAAAAATTTATCAGGAGTTTTAGTAGTATTTGTGGACCCTTGACTGAAACAATGAGGGGGGATAGAAAAGAGTTTAAGTGGACTTCTAGGGTAGATAAGAGTTTTAAACTATTAAAATAGAAAGTTATAGAACAACCTATTTTAGCACTTCTAGATTTTAATAAGGTGTTTCAAGTAGACTATGATTCTAGTAGTACTACAATAGGAGTTGTTATGAGTCAAGAAGGTAAACCTATTGCTTATTTTTATGAGAATTTAAATGATGCCAAGAGGAAATATTATGTTTATGATCAAAAATTTTATGCTATAGTTCAAGCATTGAAGAAGTGGAGACACTATCTTTATCGTAAGAAGTTTTTTTCTATACTAATCATATAGCTTTGCAATATTTGAATAGGCATGGAAAGTTGAATCAAAGGGATTTGAAATGGGTTGATTTTTGGTAGAGTTGTACATTTATTTTGAAACACAGGAGTGGAAAGTCTAACAAGGTTGAAAATTTTCTTGAAAGAAGGCAACTATTGCTAACATAGATGCAGATTGAGGTGGTTGGGTTTAAGGAACTCAATAATTTATATCAAGAGGATCCTGATTTTGGTGAAGCTTGGAAAGCTTGTAAAGAACATGTTACTCTAGATAGAATGAAGTGGTTGGATTTCATCATTCAGGATGATATGCTATTCAGAGGGAGTCACTTGTGCATTCTATGAAGTTCTATAAGGGAGAATCTCTTCGATTAGAAGCATAGCAAAGGATTGGATGAATATTTTTATTGTGATAAAACCCTTGCTTTGGTTAGTGAGAATTATTATTGGCTACAGTTGTAGCAAGATGTCAAGAAGATTGTATAGATTTGCAGAGTATGTTAGATGGCGAAAGGAGTGAAGCAGAATATAGGGTTGTATCATCTATTACCTATACCAGAGAAACCTTGGCAGGCTATTGGTATAGATTTTGTTCTTGGTTTACCAAGGACTCAGCGGGAACATGATTCAATTTTTGTGGTAGTTGAAAGATTTTCAAAGATGACACATTTTATTCCCTCCAAGAACACTAATGATGCAGATCATGTGGCATAATTATTTTTTAAGGAAGTTGGGAGACTACATGGTTTGCCAAAGAGTATAGTTTCAAATTGAGACACTAAGTTTGTTGGATACTTTTAGCGTACATTGTGGAAGAAGTTAAAGAAAAATTTAAAGTTTAGTTCATCACATCATCCATAGACTAATAGATAGACAGAGGTGGTGAATAGGAGTTTGGAAAATTTTTTGATATGTTTGGCTAGAGACAAGCCAATAGGATGGGATTTCATTTTACCATAGGTAGAATTTGCATACAATAATTATGTCAATAGGAGCACTAGTAAATTACCCTTCTAGATTGTATATGAAAGTAGTCCCAAAAATTCTTTAGAGTTGAGAAAGATAGATAAAGGATATGTAAGTAGTGCTAAAGCTAAAGATTTTGTAAAACACTTGAAGAACATCCATGAGGAGGTGAGGAATCATATTACCAAGATGAATGCATAGTATAAGGCTAAGGAAGATGAGAAAATGAGACATAAAGAATTTTAGGTTGGAGATGAAGTCATGGTTCATTTGTGGAAGGTGCAATTTCTAGTTGGTACATATAATAAGTTGAAAATGAAAAAATTTGGGCCATGTAAGATACTGAAGAAGCATGATTCAAGAAATGCCTATGAGGTAGAATTGCCTATTGAGTTGAATATTTCACTAGTATTTAACATTTTAGATCTGATAGAGTATCATGAGGGAGGTGTTGAGGATGAGATCATAGTAGCATAGTGGAGTATTCCAATAACTATTTCAGCTACCAAGGAGATTAAGGACATACTGGACAACCGTGTTGGCAGAAGCTCAAGGAACAAGACATATGAAGAATATCACATCAAATGGAAAGGATGATCTATTGAAGATTCATCATGGTTGTCAAGGGAGGAGGTTAGCCATCTTAGTTTTCCTCTTCACACATGAGTCATGATAGGGTCACTTCTCAAAATACCCTGGGTGTCTGATGCAGGACCATCCTGGGTGTAAGAACAATCTTGCATCACCCAAAAATATTTCTGGTTTCTTTTCAATAAGGGATATCTTGTTTAGAGCTGCTATTTTTGGAAAGTTACTATTTTTAGTAAGTTTTCTATTCAAGCTCAGAATGGTCTATTTTCTTCCCTAGAGGTTCATTTTGGTCATATAACACTACCAGTAAAGTTTCATTGCTAGATCAAGTTTAGTTTTGAAGATATTGAAAATTTTTGGTATTGGAAGTAGGGTACAAAAACTTTGAACTCAATTTTGAAGGCTTTAGAGCTCTCGAATAAGGTCTAAATTTCTTGATTCAAGCATTGTAGAGTACTTCATCCCCTTTTCAAAATGGGGTCATAATAGTCAATTAGGTCAATGGGTGATGACTTATGGTCTCCGAAAGTTGGGCCACTTGAAATGGCATAAACTAAATTTCCTTCAAAAAAATTGTTTGGGTTTGAAACATTTTTTTGGGTAGAATACGATGTAATAAAATGAAAAATAAAATAATTCTAAGTTTTGTTAGCCTTAGAGGCTAAATTTTTGGAACCTTCCCAAGTGGTGGAAAATTGCCTATATAAGGAAGTCCTGTAGTGTTGTCTAGGGAAGTTCGGAGAAGTTCTGTGTAGATCACGGTAATGATTCAAGGCTTTGTGATACAAAATATTGTAAAGGAAAATGTTCATGCAGCTTTGAATATTGTAATTTTGAAATTTGTAATTTTACATTTGTGGAGATAATAAGAACCCATTTTTTGTTCTTGCAAATTGTTATTGTTTCTATGTTTCTATTATGTGTTTATGTTGTTAAGGGGTGCACCCTTCATCAAGTGGTATCAAAGTGAGAGTTCCTAAGTGTGTAAATAGATCACCAACAATGAGGCAGTTTGCACTAGGACCATGGTTAGGTTTTTAGTGAGCAGCAAAAAAAAATGCCTCCGCGAAGGGAACATGGCAGAAGAATTGATGGTGTGAAACCTGAGGTTAGAGAACTCTAGAGACAAGTGTGAGTATTTAAAGAAGAGATTCATAGAGGAATGAATCTTAATATCATAGATGAAAGTGAGGATGAAGTTGAAGAAGGAAATTTTGATCAAGAAGGAGAAGGCAAAATTATGAACCAAGAGGAAGAAAGACTTTTTCGGGCCATCTCCAAGATTGGGAAAAGACCTAAGATTGAGGTTCTTGCATTTTCAAGAAATATTCACCTAGAGGAGATGATCAACTAGATCAATGAATTAGAAGAATATTTTGTGTATGAAGATATTGAGTATCCTGATCGAATCAAGTTTGCGAAGGCCAGACTAAAGGGCCATGCGAAGATCTGGTGGCAAGAGATTCAATTAGAGTGAAATAAAAGAGGAAATGATAAAATCACAAGATGGGTTTAGATGGTACATAAATTGAAGTGAAAATTCATTCATGTTGATTATGAGCTCGACCTACTAAAGAAAATTCAAAGTTTGAAGCAAGAAGGAAGATCTGTTCAGGAGTATACAGATAAGTTCTATCGAATCCTCATCAGAACAGGCCATGCAGAAGCTGATAAGGAGAAAGTTGTTCATTACCTTAATGGGTTGAGGCTGAGCATTCAAGAGGAATTGAATCTAGTTTAAATGAATAGTATTAAGGAGTCATACCAGTTTTCCCTAAAAGTAGAGAAAAAGATAAACAAAAAGTTTGAGAGCAGACAAGATGGAAGAGGTTGTGGTGGAAGATCTAGTGGATGGTCATATTGAGGCCAAAATGAAGATTAGAAAAAGAAGGATGAGGCAAGTACCAGCCAAAATTAAAGAGGAAACAATTCCAATCATTTCGATGATCAAAATAATAGAGATTGGAGAGGAAGAGGAAGAGGACAAGGTTCAGGAAGAGGAGGCTTTCATGGAACATGTTTTCATTGTGGAGAAGAAGGTCATAGTGCATTTGAATGTCCTCAATACTAAGGAAGGATAGATAGGAGAACTTAAGGCGAGGCTAGAGTTGCACATGTAAATGAAGATGCTGAAAGAGGAGAAATGCTAATTAACAGAAGAGTCCCGTTGAGTCATGAGAATGAACCTGAGCAAAGGAGGAGGTTGTTTCGCACCAGGTACAAGTGTGAAGATAATTGTTGTGATGTGATTATTAATAGTGGAAGCACTGATAATTTGGTGTTAGAAGAGATGGTCAAAAATTTAAAGCTCAAGAGACCAAAACAAGGGTATAGGATGACCAGAAGGTCATGGTCAGTGAACAGTGCCTAGTGAAGTTCAAGATTGGTGGATACCATGATGAGGTACTATGTGATATCATACCTATGGATGCATGTTATATGTTGTTGGGTAAACCATGGAAGTTTGACAGGCATGTTGTACATGATGGTCATGTGAATACCTATTCCCTGATGAAGGATGGAGTAAAACATAAGCTAAAGCCATTGAAGAACATAGAACAAAAGGTATGTGGTAATGCAAGAAAATTCCTAAAGGGTATGAGGCATGAGCATATGTGTTTTTATTTAATTCCAAAAGATGGTAAAGAGGAAGTAGAAGATGTACCTATAGAAGTTGCAGATCTGTTGATTAAGTTTTAGGATATTGTATCTGATAATGTTCCAGATAGATTACCACCAGTAAAGGAAGATTAGTCATCAAATGGAATTGATAATAGGAGCTAGTTTTCCAAATAAGATAAAATAGAGAATGACACCAACAGAAAGTGAAGAGTTGAATAGACAAGTACATGAGTTGTTACAGAAGGGATTGATTCGGTAGAGCCCGAGTCCATGTGCTATACTAGTAGTATTAGCACCAAAGAAGAATGGAGAACGGAGGATGTGTACAGATTCTAGGGCAATAAAAAAAATCACAATCAAGCAAAGGTTTCCATCGCTATGAATGGATGATATTATAGACTATTTGAGTGGAGCTGTGTATTTCTCAAAAATAGATCTAAGAGTGGATATCATCAAATTTAGATCAAAGAAGGAGACGACTGGAAGACTTGTTTAAAGACAAAGGAAGGACTATATGAGTGGTTAGTCATGCCTTTTGGGCTAACCAATGCACCGAGCACTTTCATGCAGCTCATGAATGAGGTTCTAAAAGAATTTTTGGGTAAGCTTGTCATTATTTACCAAGATGATATTTTGATCTATAATAAGACAATGGATGAGCACATGATGCATATTGGTATGGTGTTTGAGAAGTTAGGAGAAGATAAATTATTGATTAATTTGAAGAAGTGTTGTTTTTTGAAGGAGTTAGTGTATTTTGGATTTGTAGTTTTAGCAGAAGGTCTTAAAATGGACCCAGAGAAAGTACAAGCTATCCTTGAATGGCCTACTCCAAGGAGTGTGACTAAGGGAAGCTCTTTTTATGGTTTGGCTTTCTTTTATTGAAAAGTTATGGGGAGTTTTAGTAGTATTTGTGGACCCTTGACTGAAACAATGAGAGGGGATAGAAAAGAGTTTAAGTGGACTATTGTGGTAGATAAGAGTTTTAAACTATTGAAACAGAAAGTTACAGAACAACCTATTGTAGCACTTCCAGATTTTAATAAGGTGTTTCAAGTAGAGTGTGATGCTAGTGGTACTGTAGTAGGAGTTTTTATGAGTCAAGAAGGTAAACTTGTTGCTTGTTTTAGTGAGAAGTTAAATGATTCCAAGAGGAAATATTATGTTTATGATCAAAAATTTTATGCTCTAGTTCAAGCATTGAAGAAATGGAGATACTATCATCTTCCTAAGGAGTTTGTTTTGTATACTGATCATCAAGCTTTGCAATAGTTGAATAGTCAAGGAAAGTTGTATCAAAGGCATTTGAAATGGGTTGAGATTTTGCAGAGTTATACATTTGTTTTGAAACATAGGATTGGAAAGTCTAATAGGGTTGCAAATGTGCTTAGTAGAAAGGAGCTATTGCTAACAAAGATGCAAAATGAGGTGATTGGGTTCAAGGAATTCAAGAATTTATATCTAGAGGATCTTGATTTTGGTGAAGCTTGGAAAACTTGTGAAGAACCTGTTACTCTAGATAGATTAAAGTAGCTGGATTTCATCATTCAAGATGATATTCCATTTAGAGGGAGTTAGTTGTGCATTCCATGAAGTACTATGAGAGAGAATCTCATCAAGGAGAAGCATAGCAGAGGATTGGCTGGACATTTTAGTCATGATAAAACCCTTTCTTTGGTTAGTGAGAATTATTATTGGCCATAGTTGAAGCAAGATTTCAATAAGTTTGTATAGAGTTGCAAAGTATGTTAGATGGTGAAAGGAGTGAAGCAAAATACAGGGTTGTATCAACCATTACCTATACTAGAGAAACCTTGGGAGGATATCAGTATGGATTTTTTTATTGATTTACGAAGGACTCAATAGGTACATGATTCAATTTTTGTGGTACTTGATAGATTTTTGAAGATGGCACATTTTATTCCCTACAAGAAGACTAATGATGCAGTTCATGTGGCAGAATTGTTTTTCAAATAAATGTTGAGACTACATGGTTCTCCAAAGAGTATAGTTTTAGATCAAGACACTAAGTTTGTTGGATACTTCTGGCATACATTTTGGAAGAAGTTAAAGATAGATTTGAAGTTCAGTTCATCACATCATCCACAGATTGATGGATAGACATAGGTGGTGAATAGGATTTTGGGGAATTTGTTGAGATGTTTGGTTGGAGAGAAGCCAACATGATGGGATTTGATTTTACCACAGGTGAAATTTTTATACAATAATTATGTCAATAGGAGAACTGGTAAACCGCCCTTCCAAATTGTATATGGAAGTAGTCCTAAAAATGCTTTAGAGTTGAGGAAGATATATAAAGGAGAGATAAGTAGTGCTAAAGCTGAGAATTTTGCAAAACACTTAAAGAACATCCATGAGGAGGTGAGAAAGCATATTACCAAGATGAATGCATAGTATAAGGCTAAGGCAGATGAGAAAAGGAGACATAGAAATTTAAGGTTGGAGATAAAGTCATGGTTCATTTGTGAAAGGAGTGATTTCTAGTTGGGACATATAACAAGTTAAAAATGAAGAAGTTTGGGCCATGTAAGATACCAAAGAAGCATGATTCAAGAAATGCCTATGAGGTAGATTTGCCTATTGAGCTGAATATTTCACTAGTATTTAACATTTTAGATCTGAAAAAGTATCATGAGGGAGGTGTTGAGGATGAGATCACAACAGTAGAGTGGATTATTCCAGCAACTATTTCAACTACCAAGTGTATACACCTAAAAATGGTCACCTAGACTATTAGCCCCTTTTGCTAAATCATAAATTGCTTGTTCTTGATCAAATCCTAGTTCTATCATTTATTCGATTATTTTCTATGGGCTAACCATCTTATCCTAAGTTTTTATTTATTTAAAAAGAATCCCCTCCCCTTTTAATAAATAAAAAGCCCCCACTTTTCCTCTTATCCTAAGTTGCACAAATAAAGCATTATTCTTATTTTATAAAAAAGGAAAAAGCACTTTTTGTCTCATATGGACACAAAAGTCAACTCCTATTTTCTCATTGGAGGATATTTGTGCACATGGATTGCTCCCTCTTCAAGCTCCACCGTTGATTAAATATTTTTCCTCTTAATCTCCATGGTCCATTTCTCCTCATTTCCTATAAAAGAGGGCTCTCTTCTTCATTCTAGATCCTCAACTTTTTATACTAACTTTATGCTGCAGGTTTTCTAGGTACACTTTGGAGCTTTTGGAGATTTAGAGCATTCTTAGTATCTACATCTCATTCTTGCATTCTACATCTCATTCTTAGCATCTAAATCTCATTCTTAGCATCCTTAGCTTAGCTTCATATTTATGCTTTCTTAGATTAGCTTCATTTCTATGCTCTAGATTAGCTCACATAGATTAATTAGCTTGGGTTGTAACACTTGCATATTTCTTTTCATAGCTTAGCTTGCATTTCTATTTCTAGCATAGCATTACATTGCATTTTCATTCTTGATTCTTGAGGATATTGGCATTCTTGCCCTTGTCTTCCTTGAATCTCCCATTGCATGTTTTACTAGCAAGGTTATAGGCTAAATAGCTCTAGCTGAGAGCATTCTTAAAAGCCATTGCACTCCATGCCTAGGGAGCTATGGATCGATTTGTGAGGGCTCATTCTTGAGTTTCCTTGCATGTAATGATCCATAGAAGTGTGACATATTTATAGCACACATTTTTGGCACCCACCGTGGGGTAGAGTAGACTAGCTTTGTCCCTTCTTTTTCTACATTTCTGTCATTTTCTATCAATTTTTCGGCAAGTTTTCAGCTTAATTTTTCATCTCTATTTTTTTTGTCTCAGATTGTCGTGCGATACTTTCTAGAAGTATCATGTGATATACCTCTGTATGTGCGCGTGATACTTCACCTGTCATAAGAAGTATCACGCAATATACCTCTGTATGCGCGTGTGATACTTTGCCTGTCAGAAGTATCGCCTGGCTATAGTAGAGAATATCGCCTGGTGTCGGGCGAAGTATCACACGATACTGTGTCTATACCTGGCAGTGAGCTATTTTTGGGCTATTTTATCTATCTTACAAGTTTCAGGTTGTTAGTTATCTTTTTGAAATTTTTTGAAATTTCTAGCGTTTTCAAATCCGTGCCACTCTAGAAAATGGGTGCCCATTTTTTTTTGAAATTTTGCAAATGGTATCAAAAATTTAAGTGTGATATATCATTGGAAAGGTCTTTCCAAGCCTAATCCAACCATGATGGTTTCATTTTCAGATTCTATCATTTGATCAGTTATTTTTGCACATTATCTGATTTTTTTCATGTACTAATCATTGTTAGATTTTAGATTTTGATTCTCCTAACTCTTGTTGGTCTAACAAGTTGTGGTTGTAGGTGCTTCTTGCTTGAAATTTGCTAAAATCGCATGTCAAAGAGGTTTACTAATGGTTTGTTTAGGGCTGCCCTAAGCATAAAAACCAAATCAAGTGCTTGTTTAATTTCTTTCTTTATTAAGTGCGGCATATACTAGTTGTTTCATTAGGCACTTAATACTTTGTGAAAGGAATCTTGGGGTGGTAGGAGAAGTATGCTCTTCACCTTTAGGTGAATCAGAAAATCTTGACCCATCTTGAGGTTTTGGAAGCAAAGGGGTAATTGGATCTTGTTTGGTGTGTTTGGGAGAAGTTTTTTGAGATAGGGGAGTATGCTCTTCACCCTTGTGGTGAACCAAAAACCTTGAACCTCAAGAATTAATCCACTCTTTGTTTAGCTTAGGATCCTTTAGTGGGCCTGCTCTTGAGCAATCAAGAGGAATGACCCAAGTGGGGACAACCTTGTCATCATTTTCCTTGGTGGCAAGTGATTCCAACTCACTATAATCTCAAGGCTATCGAGGACACAAAATCTTGGTAGACATAGTACTTATCTTCGCTTGATGTGAGTAACTTGTGGGATTGTGACCATGAGGAAAGCATTAAGCAAGAATGCTTAAGGTACTCTTGAGGCCGTGAGGTCCTAGTCCTTTATGAGGAGCAAGAGGGGTGCTATGAACAGAAACCCTTACTATGAACCATTAGACAGAGGCCACCTTATTTTAGCCGCTTAGCTTCTTGGTGCAAAGATTGATCCAAGTGGACTTACCCGGATCACCCCAAGACACTCACCATATGTGTTCTTTTGGTTGTGTTTTTGACACTTCCATGACAATGCCAATATCTCTTGTGGGCAACCACTTGGTGTGAGGCAAGGGAGCATCAAGTTGTGGGCCACGTTGCTAAGTAATGAGCCTTGTCCTTCTAGGTAGTAATTGCTTGAATTGTCTTCGATTGTGCTATGCCCATGTAAATGTTCTCAACATTCAAACACACGGTAGCGTTCATAAGGTTTTCTATTTTGTTATCACAAGTGCTTGTCTTGGCAAGGTTTATTTTGCCCTTGTTTCAAGTGTTCTATGACATGTTTGATCACCTACTATTTGCAAACCTATCTTTTATCTACTGTTACGGCTTGTCAAACTAAGAAATTGCACTATCCAACCTTTGAACTTGATCAAAATGCTTTAAAACTGAGAATTTTATGTTCACTGGTCAAAAAGTCATATGAATTTGCAACAGTATCAAATGCCTTACTGTGAAATATCGCACGATACTTCACACCCTGCTATTTTATCACACGCTTTGCTGAGATATATCGCGCGATAGTTCGCTCCTGTTGGACTATCGCCCCGCTAGCCTGGAGTCTATCGCCCAACCATACTGCAGTCTATCACCTGGCTTAAGGTGAAGTATCACTCGAACTAAGAAGTATCGCCCTGTCTGCCTGGAAAGTATCACCCAGAATCTTTTTGTTGTCCTGTCATTGCTGCAATTCAGAGTTGCTAAACTTGCACTTTAACTTGGCGTAGAGTGTCTTTTTCTGTTCTTACCTGAAACTGGTCTATTATCTACATGCTTAGATTTGTTCTAGACTGAAACAAATGAGTTAAAACTATTGGATTTGAGTTTAACAAATGCTACTCTTGATCACTTGTCACATCACGGTTACCTCTCTAGCTACTTGCTTATTGAGCTTCTTGCTCGTTGCTCAGCTTTAGTCAATTGATTGCTGTAAGTGCTTCAACACTTTTGATGAGCCATCTCTCTATTGTTCTACTTTGAAAAGTGATCTTTATTAGCTTTGCTTATCTCAAATCTAAGAAACTTTTTCTCATTCTATTAGTCAACCAACATCTCTTTTCATGCCGGTTACAACTCGGTCTCAATTTGAGCAGGAGAGTCATCCTCCGTTCAATTATACACAGTTACCTTCTCCAACTAGACATTCAAAAGCACCCATTAGCAATAACAGTTCTAGTTCTGACCAATCTGAGAATTCTAAGGCTACACCATGGTATAAAGGAGGTTTCCTCTTTTCCGCATTCAAGACGCCCAAAAACACAGACAGTGTCTCACTCACTTTGACTGAACAAGAAAAGTTTCAACTCTTGCAAGAACACTTTGAGCGTAAGGATAATCAAGCGCGCTTAGACAAAGAACACAATCAACAAAGGATGGATGCTACTAGGCACCTGGCTTATAGAGGGACATTTCATGAGCAACCTGAGACTAGTAATCATGAGCATAGACCCCTTTTTAACAATGGCAACAATGACAACAACACACCACCAAGATCTCCTCCAAGGCCAACTTTTGCTATGCCTTCTTCACCACCTAGACCTCCTCCCTCTCAACATGAGGCAGAGGCTAATGATGAGATTTCTAGTGAGGATCTTATGAGATGTGAACAAGATGTGGATTTCCAACGAATGATGCATAAGCTTTTAGAGCGTAATGGCGATCAATATTTTCAATATATGACTTCTAGAGGATACAAGCTTCCTCCCGGCTATGATGTCAGAAAAATTGTCCAACAAAGAGTACCAACTGAATTGGAAATCCTTCAAGAAGAATTATGTTGGACAAATCAACGCCTTACCCAAATGGCATTAGAAAGAGAGCCTCCAAAGGTCTCTTTTGTAGAGTCAATTTGTGCTCTTCCTTTTGATAAAGATCTATACATGGTCCCATTTCCTAAGGATATTGAGGTTCCTAAATATGACAAGTATGATGGAAATGGTGACCCTCATGACCATGTGCATCATTTTTATGCTCTTAGTATGGACTTTCTTCATGAAGACACATATCTCCTACACTTATTCCCTTGAAGCTTAAGAGGCCAAGCTTTGGAATGGTTTGCAAAATTGACACCACCTCTTAAGACTTTTGATGAGTTGGCTCAGCGATTTACCCAACAGTACTCTTACAACATCCAACACCCTATCACTGTGATAGATCTCGGTAATCTAAGACAACATCAAGGTGAGCCATTTGCAACTTACTTACAACATTGGAGGTCATTGTATTCTCGATATCCTCATCAGCTACCTGAAAGAGAAAAGATTGACATTTTCGTCAACACACTTGTGCCTGAGCTATTTTATGATCTAAGGAAGCAACTATTCTCCTCCTTCCATGACATGGTTGAAAGTGCATATCGGATTGAGGATGTAGCTATAAGAAAAGGGGATATTGTTATTAATAAAGATGCTAAAGGCAATGGTAAAGACAAGAACAAACCTTGGAATAAGAACAAGTATGTTGTTAATGATGGGGTTGTTGATGCTCCTAAAGATAAAGAGCCTGCTTTCAATCTTTCCAATGCTATCTATGCAGCAAAACAACAAGAAGCTGCCAATGCTCATAGTGCTCCTAAACCTCAATATGCAGATAAGCCTAAGAAGTCATTTCGAAAGTGAGTCTATACCAAGTTGGTAGAACCTTATGATGTGATCCTTAAGACTTTGGTTGAAAATGGATATCTTACACTTCCTGATAAACCTGGTAACTGGGATCCGATAAATAAGCCCGATTGGTGGAGAGAGGATCATTACTGCCATTATCATAGAAACAAGGGACATTCAACAGATAATTGTTTTAGGCTTAAGGATGATATTCAGGATCTTACTGAGAATGGCACAATCTCCACTGATGGCTTAACTAAAAATTCTGATCACACAGCTTTCAAAGATCCTCTACCTAAGCATGATAAGGGGGAAACCTCTCAAACACATAAGAAGAATCATGATGCAAAGATCAATTACATGTATCCTTCTAATACGCTTGTGATTAACATGGTAGAGCCTGTTGAGAGAGTTCTAATGATGAGGTCTCAAGATGATAATAACACCAATCATGGTAAGCCAAAGTTAGTCTTGCAAACACGTGGTAGTTCATCTTCCCGAAGTGAGACACTGAATGCTGTTACTAGGGGGCAAGCCAAGATTGTCCTTAAAACTGTGCAAGATCCCAAGCAAGCTTTGCCTTCCAAACAAGTGGCTCCTTCAGCCACCCCTAGCTATGATCTTGTCCAACATTTGCAAAAGACACCAGCACAGATATCTATCCTTGAGTTGCTTCAGTTATCCTCTTCGCATAGAGAAATTCTTGATGAGGCTCTACGTACAACATGTGTTCCCAATGAAATTGATCCAAATCAATTTCAAGCTATGGTCAACCACATTTCATCTCCGCTATCTCTCTCCTTTTCTATAGAAGATGACATATCTATTGCTCACCCACATAATCTAGCTTTACACATTGAAGTTCTAGTCTACAATACCCGAGTCCGCCGAGTCCTGATAGACAATGGTGCAGGGTTAAATATTGTTTCTTTCAATGTCATACAACAATTGGGTTTGTCAAAATTGGCTATGGATTCCAAGAAGAAGATTACTATAAAAGCTTACGATGAAGTGGAAAGATCTTCCAAAGGTCTTGTCACGCTACCTGTTCGAGTGGGCCCTATCACGAAAGATATTAGCTTCCAAGTATTGGACATCCCACTTGCATATAACATTCTTTTGGGTCATCCTTAGATCCATGACATGCAGGCTGTTCCTTCCACTTATCATTAGTGCGTCAAATTTCCATACAATGGCACTGAGGTTGTGATTCTTGGAGACCATACTATTGCTATCAATGCTCTTGCTGCTACTGAAAAATTTGTTCTTCATAATGAACCTTTTGTTGATCCTAGTACGTCTCTAGCTGCTGCTGAGAAATCACTTAAGATGATGAGCCTTGGTATGGGTGAATATACGCTGGATTCCTTTTCTTCTATACCTATTTCTCCTAGGTCATATGGGAGACCTTCTGATCACATGAAGCCTTCCACTTCTACTATGGTGATCTTTGATACTTTTGTTCCTTCATTCATTCCTTTAGAAGCAGAAAGAGAAGAACAAGCTATTCAAGAGTGGATCTATAGAGAGGATTCTAGAAATACTCCCATGCTCAGTAATTCAGACACAGATACAGATGAGTCACCGCTACACACTATGGCTCACATGGGAGATGATCTTCCCTCTACTTCACTTCTTTGGGGAGAAAAATGTATATCTACCGATGATATGGATGTTGATATGGTTCATTCTTGTAGTAACCATCCCGACATGGTTGATGGGTCTTGTGTGGGGTCTGATGAGTTTGTTCCTCGTATTGCCTTAGTAGACCACGCTGGTTCTTCTATGACAAGTCTAGATCTAGCTACTTTTGAAGCTTACCCTATAGGCTTGACCTCTCTTGTCACTAGAGATGATATCCCTCACATAAATGCTATTGAACCAGTCACTTCATTTCATCTCGCATCAACACTTGTTACTTCTTCCACCAGCGAACTAGCCACAAAAAATATTGAATCAGCAATCAAACATCATGGTCATCAAGTCAAAAGAAAAGAGAAATGGTCGGATGGTGAAAACCACATTGTGGCGGTATCCCCACCTAAGAAAAGTAAAAATAAAAATCTGCTAAAAAATAATGATTCTCAAATAAAAGATGACAAGCTGATTCTCTACAAAAAAAATGGTGCACTACTTCAAGCATGATCTCATATCTGTTATACTTCAGCCCATTCCTGGAGCTAAGAACAAAGTTGCTAATGCCTTGATTACTTTGACATCCATCTTACAAATGAAAAAGCATAAATTTCACTTCAAGTTCCCGGTGGATGAATTACGCTATCCTGCTCACAAATCTTACAATCCTACCATCTTTTCATATCTTCCACCTCATATTCCTCTTGCAAATCCACCACGCCATTCTTTCTGCCATCCCTTACACTTTGCCTTTGTCTCTGGTGACTTGTATAGGAAGGGTCTAGACGGAACTCTCCTTAAATGTCTAGAAATAGAGGAGTCAGAAAAAGTGCTAGTTGCAATCCACGATGGCATATGTGGATCACATTCTAACGATCCTCCACTAGCTCAAACATTGCTTAGGGCTAGTTATTATTGGTCGAACTGGTTGAGACCTCCTATTGTCACAGTTGCAGCATTTGGGCTTGGGGCCTATCAGTTCTCTACATTAGAGGAAGCAGATTCTTGATGTCCATTTCTGTCTGGGGCATCCTTTGTACATATTTTACGACCCTGAAAAAATACCAAAAAAATTCATATATGATGCTGAAAAAATCCTAAAAAGCATAAAAAGTATTGAAAAAATGAGCATCCTAGTGAAAACCTAGTAATAGGCGCTTTGATGTCTCACCAAAAAAATCAAAATATTCAAAAAATCAAAAAAATTGAAAAAGTGCCTTGGTGAAAACCTAGAAACAGGCGTCTTGGTAGCAAAAATACAAAAAATTATAAAAAGTCCTAAAAAAATTGCAATAAATCTATCAAGTGGTGAAAACCTAGAAATAGGTGCTACTTGAGACCCTTTGCACCTATGTCTATCAGTCTTGCGTGGTGCTCATTCGCTCCACTTCTCGCTTTGCCTCTCCTAGCCTGGAATTGACTCTTGTCTTAGTCTAGGGGGCATACATTATTTTAAGCTTATCTTGGGTCTCTTTGTGCATCTAGGTTTCTTAGGCACCTCGCAAATGGTGTTTTTCAACACCACCCCAACTATTTTTTTCAACACTTACCCTTGCATTGAGTGTTTCTCAACACTTATCAGATGTCCTACCCACAGTCTAGATGATGCAATATTTCTCACTGGCAGATGTGATACTCAAAGTTTGACTCTATGACCTACACACACGCACTTGATTCACTGAGATTTGTTTGACTTTATTTCTTTGCATGCTATCTATGATGATTTCTTTGCTAAGTGGTCTCTCCCTGAGAAGTTTTCAATGATGCATAGCTAGAAGACTGAGGGTATGAGAACATGTTTTATTTCTTTATCTGCTTGTGGGTATATTTTGTTGGTCCTCACTGTCATGAGCATTTATGCTGGTCTTACTTGACACTGTGGACCTACAAGGTATTATCCTTGACTGTTTTGCGAGTGCATGCTTCTAGTCATCTTGACTTTCTTGTGTCTCGATGTGAGCATAATCTTGCTATATCAAACTTAGGTAATCTCACTGCACTAGTCATCTTGACCTACATGTCTTTGATGCCTAGGTGAGATTTCCACATTTCTATCTGATATAGATCATATTCAGATCCACATAGTTATGCTAGTGTATATTGTATGATCTTGCGATGCTACCAATAATGCTCAATGATGAATATTAGATGTCTATTGGCTTTGTGACCTTGCAAGTAAACCACTTTTCATGTAGCTTGCATTCTTAAGTTCATGTTAGTTAGTTTTGCATCTTGCATATGGAGAGAGCTCTCCTTTTCATCTTACGTGGACTTGTTAATCAACTGCGCTCACCTTTTGCTTCTTCCTGATCATGTCTTTCACTTCTTGTCTTTCATATCCCATCATTTTCCTTTCATTTCGGGATCGAAACCGCAATCTGAGTTCCCCTTGATTATTCCTGTCACCTTTCTCCTTCTTCTACGTTGTTGGCTAACCTTTTGAGGCCTAATCCTTTGATCCTCTCTGGAGCATTCTTCACCTCTTCATCTCCATCTCTTTCAAACTTCCCGTCTTTCATTCACTTTCAATCCCAAGTTCAAATTCTTCCCCTCCATGGTGTTTTCGGGTTGAGGGACTGCTAGGTTTGTGCCCCGTGTCCCATGTGTGGGTCATATCTTCACTACTTGATGGTTATTCTGTTATCTTTCTTCGATTATGATTTCTAGTGATTTGATCATGCTGCTCTTGCTTCTGCTTTCCCTCTACTTGGATTTCGCTTTCGATCCCGAGGGGGCAGACACATCATATCTTATTGGCTATCTCTTTCCTAAGTGTTTAGTACTATCGCTACCAGGCTGATCATGCAGGATTTGCTATCTCTCTGCACTTCATTCTTTGGAGTCAGATCGCTATTTGCTTGCCTTCTTGGCTATCTCTTGCTTTCTTAGCTGATCTGAGTTGCTTTGTGATCCCAAATCGATCTCACATTTCAACTTCATTGTTGACTACATTTGTTCCCAAATCGATCACACATTAGTCAAAGAGGGGCAAATGTATACACCTAAAAATGGTCACCTAGACTATTAGCCCCTTTTGCTAAATCATAAATTGCTTGTTCTTGATCAAATCCTAGTTCTATCATTTATTCGATTATTTTCTATGGGCTAACCATCTTATCCTAAGTTTTTATTTATTTAAAAGGAATCCCCTCCCCTTTTAATAAATAAAAAGCCCCCACTTTTCCTCTTATCCTAAGTTGCACAAATAAAGCATTATTCTTATTTTATAAAAAAGGGAAAAGCACTTTTTGTCTCATATGGACACAAAAGTCAACTCCTATTTTCTCATTGGAGGATATTTGTGCACATGGATTGCTCCCTCTTCAAGCTCCACCGTTGATTAAATATTTTGCCTCTTAATCTCCATGGTCCATTTCTCCTCATTTCCTATAAAAGAGGGCTCTCTTCTTCATTCTAGATCCCCAACTTTTTATGCTAACTTTATGCTGCAGGTTTTCTAGGTACACTTTGGAGCTTTTGGAGATTTGGAGCATTCTTAGCATCTACATCTCATTCTTGCATTCTACATCTCATTCTTGGCATCTACATCTCATTCTTAGCATCCTTAGCTTAGCTTCATATTTATGCTTTCTTAGATTAGCTTCATTTCTATGCTCTAGATTAGCTCACATAGATTAATTAGCTTGGGTTGTAACACTTGCATATTTCTTTTCATAGCTTAGCTTGCATTTCCATTTCTAGCATAGCATTGCATTGCGTTTTCATTCTTGATTCTTGAGGATATTGGCATTCTTGCCCTTGTCTTCCTTGAATCTCCCATTGCATGGTTTACTAGCAAGGTTATAGGCTAAATAGCTCTAGCTGAGAGCATTCTTAAAAGCCCTTGCACTCCATGCCTAGGGAACTATGGATCGATTTGTGAGGGCTCATTCTTGAGTTTCCTTGCATGTAATGATCCATAGAAGTGTGACATATTTATAGCACACACCAAGGAGATTGAGGACATACTGGATAGTCATGTTGGCAGAAGCACAAGGAACATGACATATGAAGAATATTTGGTCAAATGGAAAGGATGAACTATTGAAGATTCATCATGGTTGTCAAGGGAGGAGGTTATCCATCTTGGTTTTCCTCTTCACACCTAAGTAGTGATAGGGTCACTTCTCAAATTACCCCAGGTGTTTGATGCAAGACCATCTTAGGTGTAAGAGAAATCTTGCATCGCCCAAAAATATTTTTGGTTTCTTTTCAATAAGGGCTATCTTGTGTAAAGCTGCTATTATTGGAAAGTTACTATTTGTAGTAAGTTTTTAGTTTGAGCTCTGAATGATCTATTTTCTTCCTTGGAGGTTCATTTTGGTCATATCAACCTACGAGTAAAGTTTCATTGCTAGATCAAGTCTAGTTTTGAAGATATTGAAATTGTTTGGTATTGGCAGTAGGGTAAAGAAACTTTGAACTTAGTTTTGAAGGCTTTAGAGGTCAATCAGGTGAACGGGTGATGACTTATGGTCTTTGGAAGTTGGGCCACCTAAAATGGTAGAAAATAAATTTCCTTCAAAATTTCTATTTGGGTTTCAAAAAAAATTTTGGGTCGACTATGATGTAATAAAATAAAAAATAAAATAATTTTAATTTTGGTCAACCTTACAGGATAAATTTTTGGAAGCTTCCCAGGTGGTGGAAATTGCCATTATGAGGAAGGCCCATAGTGTTGTTTAGGACAGTTTAGAGTAGTTCTAGGTAGATCTAGGTAATGATTCGGGGAGTTTTCCTACAAAATATTGTAAAGGAAAATGCACATGTGGCTTTGCATATTGTAATTCTAAAATTTGTAATTCCACATTTGTGGAGATAATAAGAAGCCCATTTTCTATTCTTTCAAATTGTTATTGTTTCTTTATTTTTGTTATGTGTTTATAGTATTAAGGGGAGCACCCTTCATCAATAAGGATACTTTTGGATATCACCAAGAAAAGCTTGGGGAGATTGCCCCACCTTATTAGACCTAAATGTACATGGTTATGTATTAGTCTAGTGAATTTAAAGGATATCCTTGATCTTTGCTAATTAGTGAGGCTACCTCTTAAGGGGAGGTAATCACTATTGTAGAATGATTTATTGATCTTAATCTTGGCCTTTACATTGATGTCAAAGGGGGAGAGTTAAACTATACTTGATGTTCAAAAAATGTAAAGTAATTTCTTTTGTGGTTGATGTGTTTCAATCAAGGAAAAATGGATATTGTTCTAACTTTGAGCATAATGAAAGAACTAGATAAGTGATTTATTATGGTTTTCATTGCTACCAACACACATTTGCATTAATGTCAACAAGTTTTAAATATAGGAGTGATGTCAATTTTTCTTTGTATATTATGTATGTTGCAAATAAAATGATGAAATTTTGATATATTATTTGGTACAATTTGAAGTTGATGAATTAATTTTTTTATGGTTGAAAACATCATGTAGTGAATTTGTTTTTTATCTAATTATGATGGTTATTGATAGCATTCTATCTATTATATCCATGCTTTTGATTTCTCTGCATAGTTCAATTTTTTATGGTGCATATTTGGAAATGAGTTGAAAATATACTAATGTAAGGGAGGATGGGGAGAGGAGGCCAAAAGCACACCCTAACCAAATCCACCTTTTAGAGATCACACATGGAAGAAACAAACACACAAGTGAGAGAGAGTGAGAATGCATATATCATTCATAGATTAATTTCAATTAATTAATACATGCCAGGCTATAAGGCCTTCCCAGTTTAGGCCAGATATTACAATCAAATACAAAATTCCTCCAACATGCGAGGATCTGAAACAATCTTCCAAACTTCTAGTTTTTATCTTCTAACTGAACTGACTCCCTAAACTACAACCAAAGATTACATTATATATAAGAGATTACCAGACAAGTCAGCCTTCAGATCTTCCATCAATGGAAGGAATGACTAGATCTAGGTCCACATGCTTCCCAATGATAGATACCATCATTAAATCTATGACCAAAATTAATTATAAGAGTTAGCCTCAAGAAGAAACTAAAACAAACCACTTGGTAAGCAAGGATAACTGAGTGCTAGACAAGCATCATCGAAAGAGAGATAACCCACCAACCCCAATAATTAAAGGAAACTTAGCAAGACCGAACCAACTCAGTCAAAGAAGGAACCGAGCAACACTAGAAAACACAAACATGATTTTGGTGACATAGGATTGCCAAGGACCCAAGATGCTCCTACATCAGACACCTCGGCTTATTTTAAAATGATTCTCTGAATCATGAAATAGGTACGATCTAAGCTGCATCTAAATTAGATTGTGAAATCCATGAACTATCTTCAATCAGTCTATTCTTCCACTTTACCAGATATTCCATATATTGTTTTCCTCTTTTACTTCTTCCAATTCTTTGCTCATAAATCTTCTCAACTTCTTCTATCTATTTTTTTGGATAATCATTCAGTACTGTCATTTCTTCATCTAACTCATGATACTCATATAAATTAGCAATGTTGAAAATAGGTGATATATCCATGTCATCAGGTAGCTCAATCTCATAAGAATTTCCACTATCAAATCTCTTCAAAATCTTACAATCTAAAAAGGTGTTTTTCCATTACTCCTAATCACTGAATCATTGTATGCAAACTCTTCTTGTGCCAACACAAAATCCCAATTACTCAGTGTGTCTCCAACTAAACATCTCAAAATATTTCCCAAACTTCTATTCACAACTTATGTCTGTCCATTGGTCTATGGGTGAAATGAGAACTATATTTAAACTTGGTACCAAACTTTCTCCAAAGGGTCCTCCAAAAGTATTCAACAAATTTATTGTGTCGATCAGAGATAATATTCCTCGGTAATCCATGCAATTTGACAATTTACTAAAAGAAAATATCTACTCTATGTACTACATCTAATGTCTTTCTACAAGGTATAAAATGTGTCATTCTAGAAAATCTATCCACAATAATAAATATGGAATCATTACCTGTTACTATCTTCGGTAAGACAAGAATAAAATCTACACTGATATCAATCCAAGGTTTCTCAAGAATAGAATTCGGTGTATACAATCTAGTGTTTTAACTTGCTCATTTTGCAACTTGACAAATTCCACAACTTTTCACAAATTTCTAAACATTTTTATACAAATCTGGCCAAAAGTATTTCTCCTTAAGAAAATTCAATATCTTATCAACACCAAAGTGTCCAGCCAAACCACTACTATGTTTCTCTTTTATCAAATTAGTTCTCATTGATACTCTCAGTATATAGAACTAAATACCTTTAAACAACATATCTTATTGAATGAAATATTCTTCCCATTTAGTACTGGGTTGATCTTGAATAGGTGCTCTACACTTTCTCCATGGATCAGAAAAATCAAGATCAAATTCATAAGAATCTCTCATGTCATCAAAACCAAGAACTTTAATTTTTATCTTAGTCATAAAACATCTCCTTCTAGTTAATGCATCAGGAACTTGGTTAGTGACTCCACTGTTATACTTTATCACAAATATATAACTCTGCAAATACTCAACTACTATAAAGCCTTATGATCAGTATACAATACAAATTCAATTAGTATCAAATAATGTCTCCATTTCTTTAGTGCTTGAATAATAGCATAGAATTCTTGATAATACATAGAGTATTTCCTTTTTGCATCATTCCACTTTTCACTAAAGAAAGAAACACGTTTACCTTCTTGACTCAACACAGCTACTATTGCACTTCTACTTGCATCACATTCCACCTGAAATATCTTATTGAAATCAGGCAATCCCAAAATAGGTAATTCAACAACCTTCTTCTTCAGAGTCTTAAAAATTTTATCAGCTCCATGTGTCCACTTGAATTCTCTTTTATCTCCTCTCATAGTCTCAGTCATAACATTACAAATTGAATTGAAATTCGTAATGAACTTTTGGTAAAAACTTATCAAACCATGAAATGATCTTACCTCACTAGGATTCTCAAGTGTAGGCCAGTTCAAAATAGCTTCAAGCTTTTCAGGATCCATTTTCAAACCATCAGCTGAAATGAAAAATCCAAAAGACACAATCTCCTCTTTCATGAATGAACACTTTTTTAGATTTATCAACAAATTTTATTCTTTCAACCTCTTTAGTACTTGTTTAATATGCAACAAATTTTCTTCTTTGGTCTTACTAAAAATAAAAATATCATAAAGTTATACAATCACAAATTTACCCAAGAATTTCTTCAAAACGTAATTCATCACCCTCATAAAAGTACTCGGTACATTAGTTTAACCAAAAGGCATAACCAACCACTGATACAAACCTTCTTTTGTCTTGAAAGAAGTCTTCCACTCATCACCTTCTTTTATTCTAATCTGATGATACCCAATTATCAAATCAATTTTGGTAAAATACTTTTCTCTAGTCAAAGTGTCCATTATATCATCCATTCTTAGTATAGGAAACCTATATTTCATTGTTATTTTGTTGATTTCTCTAGAATCAGTAAAAATTCACCATTCTCCTTTCTTCTTAGGTTCTAATACAAAAGGTATTGCACAAGGACTCAAACTTTCTTTGATCAAACCTTTCTACAAAAATTCTTGATTCTCGGTAGGTGTCAACTGATGTGGTGCCTTATTCAGTAAACTAGCTCCAAGGATTAGATCCATCCAATGATCAATGCTTCTCTTTAGTGGAAAACCATCAAGTACATTGTCAAAAATGATTTCATTGTAGCCGGTGAGTTACTTATCAATCTCCTCAGGGACACTATCCTCTATTTTCTTACTTAGTTTGTTAGGAATTACAGAAAAACATACATCATTTTTTTTCAAATCCTTCACAAAATTTCTTCCTTTTATCAAGAAAATTTCACAGATATGTAAACATTACTAATAGGTTCTTCAATCAAAGGTAATAATATTTGTCTTCTTTTGTCAGCCCAAATAGTATATTTATGAAATCTCCCATCATATATAGCATTTATATCATATTGCCAAGGTCTACCCAACAAAATATGACAACAATCCATAGGCATGATATCACATAAAACCTTATCATAGTACTTTCCAATTTTCAAATTCACATAAAATTATTCACTTACCAACAGTGTATGCTCATCTTTGATCCATGAGATATAATAGGGCTTTGGATGTTCCAATATTTTCAAGTGCAACTTTGTAACCATTTCCTCAAATGCCAGATTCTCTGATCTACCACTGTCAATGATTACCTTCCAAACTTCATCATAAACTCTACATATGGTCTTGAAATTGTTTTTCCTTACCGGATCTTCCTTATTACTTTCACTCCAAAGTTCTCTCCTTACCATCAAGTTATTTTCTTTCTTAGGTTCATTCGGTGACTCTTCTTGCACCAAAGCATTTCTACTATTACTGTTATACTCTAAATTTGCACCTCTGATCTCAAGCTCTCATAGTCTTGATAATCCAATATAACATGGGAATCATCTCAAGGTTGTGGGACCTTTTGCTAATTGAGATGAGACCTCTAGATTCTAGGCTGGTTCCTCTTGGATAATCACCCTGATTTTCTCTTAAATAGGAAAGTAAACTTTGAGGGGAAAGGGATAGGAGTGCATAAAAGGGAAATGACTGAAAGAAAATCTACCTACTAGGTGATGCACCAAAACTAGGGTTTGGATCTCAGTACAGAGGGATGAAACTAGTGAGAGGCTTAGGTCTTGGAGATCATAGCTTACTGAATAGGCTTGCATAAGTATTTCATAAGAGGGCCTAAAAATTAGACACAACCTATGACCTGCAAGTAGACATTCTCTTCAGCAAAAGGACACAGGAATGAGACAGAATGATAGGGGCTGAAGAATACTCATAAACTCACTCAGATCAGATCAAACATAGTAGTGCACATATAATCTAAAAGTAAAGGGGATCAGGAACCCTAAGTATCACTGAAAGTATTCATAAACTTCAATCCAATAAGAGACAAACTCAGACAAGGAAGCATAGGGACAAGAGAAATGCCACAAAATACTTTGCAATGTTTGAATTCATCAATGAAAACTTACAAGATGTGGAAAACCAGAGAGCAGGAAGAAATGCTACAAATAGTTTTCCAAGAATAGAGTCTTTCCTTTTTTACAAAATGCCAATTCTGAGCACTACTGGCTCCAAAAAACAATATATACATCCCTTGCACGTAGGTAGGAATCAAACTTTTAGGGCTACACAGATATGCATAAAATAATCCACCCTAAAACTAGTCACTTCTAATCATAATTGTGCTCTGTAAATATCAATGCCAACTCAAATATATCCTCCTTGCATGTCCATCTCTGTACTGATCCTGCCTGCAAAAAAAAGACCTGGATTCATCTACTCCCCTCGCCATGAATGCACTGACTAGTACCCTGCAAAGACAAGAAATGACCCCTAATGGCCACCCACTCTTTCTCAACATCTTCCCATAACTGCGCATGTCCTCGCGACATAAATTCTTTGAGCTACCACACCACTACAAACATCTCGCTGGAAGAAAACCCGCAGAAAATAGTCACACTGCCCCTTGAAATAGTATTGGTCACATGATCGCATGAACTAAAAAAGCCTCATGCAATCATGTAACAAGCTACTTAGAACCTGTCTCTACTTCACACAGGTTGACCGGATCCAAACCTGGTGAAAACCCCTTGCAGAAAACTTCAAATTTGGGCCCCAACGATTACCAGTTCTTCATTTAAAACTTGGCCATTAATCACACTTTTCCCAGAAAATTGGATGATCTGGATCATCCCCAAAATAGTCACAAGCCCCTAGACCTTTTCTTTAATCCCGGCCATATCCAGCGGCCACGCAAAAACTCTTAACCATGCATCGCGTACTGCTTAGCGACCCTGGGCCCACCACTTTAAAATAATGTTGATCGCATCATCGCATGAACTCAAAAAGCTTCGTGCGATTATGTGATAAGCTACTTAGAAAGCCTCCACTTGCCACATAGACACCTGGGCCCCACAAAATATCACACTTGTCAAACCATGTGGATCAACAAGAAACCTGTATGTCAGCCGGACCCACATCAACACCGCCTAGGAGCATCAAAAGGATCCTATGATGGTCGCATGATCACATGAACTCAAAAGATCCCATGCGAACATGCGACCACCATAGATCTTGAATCTACGGGGCCGCAAGATCTGAGCCCGCAACAACCTTTGCTGACCGCTAAAAAATAGACACATCATCGGCCAAGGGCCCACCGCCCAAACTACAAGCTTTTAAGAACACGGCTAACAGTTTGTCACATGTTCACATAGCCTAAAAAGGGGCTATGCGATCATGTGACAAACTGCCAATGGTTCTTGAAAACTATCAACTGGACTCCAATAGTTTGTGTTGCGCGGATAGAAATTTGAAAAAGGACCGCGGCCCAAAATTGAACGACAAGGAAAATTGGGCAATAGTTACTGACCTTGTTACTTGCATGTGTACACTCAAATGATCTATGTCCTTCTCGACAATTGTAACAAGTTCCTAAAAAACCACCTTTATTGTAACCAACTTGGTAGTTACTACCTCTGCCTCTAGATGAAATTTCACCTTTCCACGTGGTCTTGCCTTTATCCAAAATTGTCTTTTCAAGTTTAGATATACTATTTTCACCATAAGATCTACCTCTTCCTCTAGGGAATCTACCATCTCTACCTCTTTGCCTTTTCTTATGTCTCTTGTTCAATTTCTCATCAACTCTCAATGCAAATTGATAAGTCTCTTCAATGTTCTCTAATTTGACCAAACTAATTTCTTCTTGGATGGAAACTCTTAATCCATTTAGCTACCTAGCAACTCTTTCCACATCATCTTCATCATGTCTAGATCTGATATCTAATCTATAGAAATACTTAGTATATTCTTTTATCGAGCTATCTTTCTACCTCAAAATTTGTATTTGCCTAACTTTCCTTTTAATTTATTCACCAATTCATTCCATACCTTAATTTTTTATTTTCCTTTCCTTTTTCTATCCAACTATAGATGTTCCCACCATAAGGATGGATGACTTTTCAACTTTGTGCTTCCAATTTTTACTTTCTTTTCCTCAGGTATATTTTTCATATTCAAAATACTTTTCCATCTTGGTGATCCAGTCCACTAATTCATCAGAATCCAATTTTCCACTATACTCGGGAGGATTAAAGTGTGGTTTAGACTTCAGATTTGTCAAAGCCTTCAATAATATTTCCTCACCTTGATCAATCATCGGTGCAGGTTCTACATCACCTTGTTCTTCCTCAATTTCATCATCACTAACATCTTCAAGATGTCTTCCTCTTCTCTGGGCTATTTCAAAAACTTCTAACCTAGCAACATGTTGTCTCAACATGTCTACCAATCCTAGATCTGCATCTAACCTCCCACTAACCATCTTGAAACCATCTGTAATTGCAGGCAAGATCACAATCTGCTACCCCACAAAAAATCAACTAGGGTTTTACAAGAAGGAAGTCTCAAACCTAGATTCATAAACCTAGATCCAGATCTCAGAACTCTGATACCACGTGACACAAGGGAGGATGGGGAGAGGGGCCAAAGGCACATAATAACTAGATCCACCTTCCAGAGATCACATGTGGAAGCAAAAAAACACACAAGTGACAGAGAGAGAATGTATATATCATTGATATATTAACTTCAATTGATTCATACACGTCAGGCTATAAGGCCTTCCCAGTTTAGGCTAGATATTACAATCAAATATAGAAGTCCTCCAACATGCGAGGATCTGAAACAATCTTCCAAACATCTAGCTTCTATCTTCTAACTAAACTAAATCCCTAAACTACAACCAAAGATTACAATATATACAAGAGGCTACCAAACAAGTCATCCTTTAGATCCACCATCAATGGAAGGAACAACCAGATCTAGGTCCACATGCTTTCCAATGATATATACTATCATTAAATCCATGACCAAAGTTAATTGAAAGAGTTGGCTTCAACATGAAACTAAAACAAACAACTCAGTAAGAAAGGATAACCAAGCTTCAGACAAACATCATCAAGCACCAGGGAAATTTATCAAGCACTAGAGAGATAATCGACCAACCCTAGTAAATAAAGGAAACTGAGAAACACTGAACCAACTCGGTCAAAGAAGGAACCGAGCAACATAGGAAAACAAAAACATTTTTTTTGTGACACAGGATTGCCAAACACCCGAAATGCTCTTGCATCATATAGTTAGGTTCATTTATTTAAATTATCATGAGATATTGGATTTTAGAGACATGGTTTAAAATTTCTTGGTATTTCTACATTAGGATTGGCCAACCTTGAGTGTTTACACTTCAATTACTTTTTTGGGTGAATGTAAGAAGATACATAATGTTTATGACATCTTCTCTTTTTGGTCTCTATTATGGCATGTGGTCATTTACTTATAATTTGTACCTACAAAAATATTTAGTGCTAATGTAATTCACATCTTTTTAAGTCCTTGTCTAGCCAATAGTAGGAGATTTTGCAAATGAAAATTTTGTATAAATAAATAATAAATGACTATTGACTTAATGTTGGATGTGTGTATACTTGTGAGAATTTTGTGCAAGTTTTTTCTTATCCAATGAGAATGTATGAAAGATGATATATCTCCCTAATTGAATAGGTTTTTTATTAGATAGGTAGGGATTGAATGGGCCTTGATCCTAAATATAGTAAAAGATAAGAATTAAACATAGTAGAATAGAAAACAAAGTCTAGATAGATAAAGATCCTAGAGAAAAGCACAATAAGAGTTCTTGTAAGGAGTTGAAAACCTTAAAGGGTTTTCGAAAGGACCCAAAACCTTCAAGGCTTTTAAAAATAACCCTAAACCTCTAGGAGACATTTCACAAATCCCAAAAGGTCATGCAAAAGTAGGACCTCTCAAATAGAGAACTATAAAAATTATAGGGATTTCTTTCGGATCCACAAACCTTCAGATTGACATTTGAAGGAGCAATTGAAGCTATCAAACAACATATAGAACTAAACATCCCATAGAAAACTACCTCTACACTAGTACAACTCCCCTCCACCTCTGTAGAAGGGGAACCCATCTCAATAGACTACAATAGAGGAAGGATAAAAGTGAGGTAACCTAAGAAAGTAACTATCTAATCTTAGACTAACCAGTACCAAGAGAATACCAAATATAGTAACCACCACCACCTCCCACCCACATATTATCACCTCTATATGGAATACCACCACCTTAGTAAGGAGAAGGACAAATAAAAGTAGGAGCTAAATACATCATTCCCCAACATAGATACCAAATTAAGCTCAACCTCAATTAGGGTTGGATTCACATCCAAAGAAGCCAAACTATAACGAACCCAACCAAGAGCCACATAAGTCCAATAGAGAAAGGGGCCAATAGAAACCCAACCAAAACCTAGATCTAACCAAACAAAACTAACATAGTGGTGGGCTCTTGAAAAGTGGTATCACTGGCCTGAACACTAATAAAATTAAAACTCACCACAACTTCCATAACACACAAGAAAAATAATAAAATAACTAGTAACACAATAAGGTCATGGTCATACATCTCAGACTCCATATACCACTCTAAAACTAGAGTCAAATAAAACTCCCTCATGGCCTCATATTTAATAACCTTGCATGTCTCCCTTCCTAGAGGGAGGAAGAAAACCTGAGAAGTGTCATTTTTAGACAAAACTTAAAAAAAACATCCATTTTATAGGGGTTCACAATAGGGGAGCCACCATCACTAGAATTCTTGAGCCAGGCCCTTGAGAAGCCTAGGAACTCTAATCAACAATGGTGCAATCCAAGGAGAAACCAAATAGGAAATCATTCAACACATGACTAGATCCAACAACATACACAAATCCATCTTCCAAAGTACCCTATTGCAGAGGGAAAGATTCACCAAGCTGCTTCTAACATCAACCAACCAAAAAATGAAGAGCAATATTCGAATGGGAAGGCATTAGTACAAGAAAGGAACAATGAAGAGAAACATCATAAGGAATGATGAAAGACCTCTAATAGTAAAGCACCAATATATATAAAAATTTCCCAACCATATTACATACACTATCTATGGCACACAACATTCTCATGGCATCATAAATACTTATCCATTCAAAACCACCTTCCAAACACAAGATCCAAAAATGTCCTAGCACGAGGAAACCCTTAGAAGTAGTCGTGTTCCCTCCCAACACCTCCAAAACTCCATTCTAGTTCTTGAACCTAATTTTTCTATCTCCTCTATCTCTCTAATGGTAGACAATGGTGACCATGGATTTCCAACTCTAAGGTACACTGTCACCTTGGCAATCTCCCTGAGTACTACCACACACCAGAACCAATGTTAGGACAAGGAGCATAAGACCAACATAAAACACCCAAGAAGGAAAATAAGTAAAATATCTCCCTCCCCTATTTCTAGAATAATGCACAAAAATAGTCAAATACTCCATAAGGGAAGGAAACTAAGTCCTTCGTCCATCACTACAAACACTAACAAGGAATCTAGATCTAGAATATTTAGTGAAGAACCCAAAATACCTGGAACAAGTAGAAGAAAGTATGCATACCATGTTGAGGGAAGAAAAATAGACATCTCATGAAATACCATAGAAAGAAATTACCTCTACCCAAAAAGAGGCTATAATATTCATATCTCTAGGACATAAAATTCTAGGACTTAGGCCAAAAAATCATGATCCATACCTATGGAAATGGGGGAAAACTATGTAGCATAGGAAACAATTCTCCCCTCTAAATGACATAGCCCACATCTATAACCAGGCCTTCCACAACAAAAAAAGAATACCCAAGGACAACCTATAACTTCCTAGAGTTAAGGATACCAAAGGAAAAATGGCCCATCATCATTCTTGGAATATCCTCCAACATCAGCACTTGCAAAAACACTAGTTCCTCCCCCCCACCTTAGTGTGATGTGTGGTGAAACATAGTGTGCACTTCAATGTGTTATCTACTAGATTTAGTGAGCCAAACCTAACTAAAAATACTTAAGTGGTGTTGTAGTTATATACTAGTGGCATATCTATTATCTCATATCATTCTTCAGCAGGGTAGTGAAACCTTCAATAGTGATCTTTATTTGCACAATAAGCCCTTTGGAAGTGATCCTTTCTTTTAATTCACCTTAATGGGCACTCATATATTTGAGAATAATATTATCTATTTTTCTTTTTCCTTTTTTGTGACTTTCCATGTGAATCATTTGTTTCATGTGTTAATGGTTTCTATAATTTTAATGTTCATTTGTTTCAGTGATTAAAAGTTCAAAATTTTTAATGCTTTTAAAGTTGTAATCTATGGGTGTCTGGTTCACCTCCTCACTTAATTGTCTTGTACATATAATAGTATTGTTCAAGGCTGATGACTTTAACATGCCTCAATTGATATTTTATCAATAATACCTAATGCAAGAAGGTTTTTAATGAAGTAGTAAGTAGTAACAACATCTTCAAGATATTTTTTTCCAAGATGATTATCAATTAGCATACTCTTATCCTTCTCCATTTGTGTTCTATTCACTATTTCTAGAACTCAAATCCTTTATGGGTATATAGATTTTTTATTTTCCTAGATGATTTTTTTAATGTTTATAAAATATATCAAAACTATTAGAGATAAATATATTACCATTATTATTTCTAAAACTTCTTTTTTTCATTTTACATCCCAACCATTCATTTAAATTATTTAAATCAAATTTAAAACTTCATATTTACGCTTTAGAAAATGTACCCATTACTTTGGATATTCTTGGATATTATTTGGATCTCTCATGGTTCTTATTCTTCTTTCCTTTTCTCTTAGGTGTTCCACAAATAGTTAAGGTCATCTTATTGGTAATGGATAACCTTCTAATTTATATAGGAAGCATGGAATGCAAACCAACTTTAGTATTAATAATAATAGAACAAGGCAAGACATGACATTTATCCTCCTTAATAATATTGACACCAATTGATTCCAACTAAGAAATCAATACATTTAATTCCTACATGTGATCTATAATTTTTCACCCTCTTCAATACTCATAGAATATAATTTATTCCATGATAAAATCTTATTTGTGAAATATTTGGATTGATACATCTCACCAAATTTATTATATAGTTTACTTATAGATGTCTCTTTAATGATATTGATCTGAATAGAACCTACTAAGTGTAATCTAGTTATACCATTGGTTTTATGGCTCATAACAATATATTTATGATCCTTAGTCATATTTATAGGTTTAAATAGGTTTTAACTAACAAGTTGTTAGGAATGGGAACACTGAGAGGGGGGGGTGGGTGAATCAGTGTTCACTGTATTTTAACTTTTTACTTTAATATTTATGTAGAAAATACATGCTTAAGAACTGAATTAAACATTCACATAATCATGAAACATGAAATCAACACATGACACCAATATGGTTATGGGAAAACCCAAATAGGTAAAAACCCCGGTGGGACTTGATACCCACTAATAATCTACACTAGTGTTTTGTGATCCTTGTTAGAAGATCCTTTACCCTGTTAGGAGTAACTTTACAATGCTTTTAGTATAGTAGACCTTGTTAAGGGTTGGACCCTGTTAGGAGTCTTTTACAATGATCCCTATTAGGGGAGTGGACTCACTATCCTAGAACTCACTACTCAAATGGTGAAGGCTACAAAATTTTGATTCAGATACACACTATATCTATAGTTGAACTATTCACTGTGACACTGCTTATCAGATGAGTTCCTTTGGTGCACTGATGCTTTGACCTCTAGCAAACCTCCAATACATCTTATGCTCACTTCACATACCTCTTCTCTACATATCACATCTCTCTTTCTACTTCCATACTAAATACAATTGGCACACCTTATATTTATGTGCTCATACCAATTATACAATTAGGTCGGCCCTATAACTAGTTACAAACAATGCTTCTAAATGAATTGGCTTAAGCGTGTTTACATTTATACATGTACATATGTCAGCAACCTAAATACAATGGTTTCATAGCCTTTACAACATTAATTTATAATCACAAACCAAAATAGTCACTATCAGCTCCATGCTCTATTCTATGCTGGCACACACTGGTTGTGCAACTTCAACTGACTGTAACTTTCACATCTTTTTTCATATCTACTTGTGCACTCTTAGAATAAGTATAAGTATAGTATAACAACCTAAATTTCTAGGGTGCATACCATAATTCATCTGTACACATGTGCACTAATGCTTAGAGTCTCTGGTGCTCTATATGCTCTCTAGTATTGAACACTTAATTGAATTCTGATCTTTACACTTAGTGCGTTGACTCAAAACTACTATATGACTTTGTTTCCATAATGAAAACACTATATCTAGTCATATATCTCAGTATAGACAACTTGCCAATAATCTCCCCCTTTGTCATTGATGACAACAAAGGAATATGGCCAAGTTGCTAACTGTCCCTTAATACAAAAACTTTTATCTTCTATACATTTTTTATGCATAATCTTATATCTCCCTATACATATATGTACTCCATATTATATACAACTCCCCCTCTGATATTAATGACAAAGGTGCATCAAAAACTTTATCTACATACACTTACTGAGGGAAAACATCCAGATATGCAATCTTGAGGTTCTGGATCTCCTTCTTCCAAAAGGTTATCAGTGAATTAACTATCTATAGATGGGCGCATAATAGATATTGAAGCTTCTCCATCTTCAAAAAAAATTTTCTCAGACCTTGATCATAGGTTATCATAGTCACATCAATCTCCTTTATGTTCTGACTGAGAATGTCTAGTGAGGGTGCAAGAGCATTCCTCAACTGAGTCTGTCTAGACCTTATCTTTTCCATTTCTTTTTTTCCTTCTCAATTATGTCCAACTGACCTTGATAGACATTGTTACACATGTTTACATCATTTTATGTGTCTAGCACTAAAATATTTACCTTCTCAATCATTGCCTCTGCATCTTTGATCTTCTTAAGATGGGCATCAGTGAACTTATCTTGATCCATGGATTCTGCAATGAGTTTCCTTCCATGATCTGCAACTTCCTTCAATGACGCCTGACCAGACTTAAGAGAGTTCAAGTCTAGTGCAAAATCACTCATCAGTTCATTGAGTCTCTTCTTTAAGTACTTCTCCTCTGCCACTATGGTCACAGATTCTTTTAGGCTTGAAAATTTGACTTTGAACTGAGAGAGAACTACACTTACATCATCAACTGATTGTATATTTACCATCTTCTTATCCTCTAGTAGAAAACTATTCAAAATATTTACTGATTCCACCAGGAGAGGATGTCTCATTACTTTCTTCTCCTTAGCCTTCTCCATAGCTAGGACACTGAACTTAATCATGTCTTCTTCCTTCCAAGAATCCAACTACTAGTGTCAGGTGTGAAAATTGACAACAATGTTGAGGAGGGAGTGACATGAGTGCTATCCATCACCTCTTGCTTCACCTTGACCAAATCAACAGAAGATTCATCTTTCTTTTCTACCTCTACTCCTTTCTTTTCTTCTTCTTTCTCATCAGATATATCTTCTATGATTACTTCTTCTTGCTAAGTGGGAGGGATATTGTTGCATAGGATTTTTGCTTCCTTAGTGCTGACAAATGCTTCCTCAAACTTGTCCAACTCCTTATCAATAGCCACCATGGCTATTTATACATTATCTATGATAATTGTGTTGTCTTTGGGTGATTCTATCATGGGCGTAGACTGATCTACATCTATTTGAGTTTCTGTTATGGATGCTAAGTCCTGAGGACTTGTCACTGGTACATTAGTGGGCTCTACCACTTTATCTTCCTTGATGGGTGCATGAGTGATGGGCGCAATAGGTGGTTTGATATGTTTTTCTAACAACACCTTCTCAAATGATTTCTCTATTTCCTTTGCAATCAACTTAGTCTTTATTCATAATATGAAGAGTCCTCATCTTGGTCCTTAGGTGCGGCTTCACTAGATTCAATATCAGTTCCACTTCTTCTTTAGAACATACAAGCAGAGTATCTTTTAATAAATTTTCTCTTATTCTTTGATCTTCCTCATTAGCTTGTATTTTTAGGTGTTCTAAAATGTCCCATACATTATCTGGAATTTTCATTTTCAATTTAAGAATTGCCTTCTTGAACTTGATCATGTGCTTGATAATCATACCATGAATTTTTGACTTATCAATCTCACTGTAAGATTCATAGAACTTCCCTACTTGATCAATTCTTCCCTCATCAACAATTCTTCCATTCAAAACTTTAAGGCTAGGTTTGAATACTTCCTAAGGAGGTTCTTGAGTGTTTTTCTTTCTCCTTAATGCTCGTGAGGATGGATGACTGGTGCTAGCTTCTTTCTTCCTCTTGAATAAAGGCTTATACTTTGTAGGAGTATCTTTGGGCACAAAAGGAGTACTATCTTCTTTATCCTTCTAACTGACATCTTTTTCAATTTGTATTTTTTTTATCTTGGGATCTTCTTTTTCTTTTGGTGTGCTCTTCAATTCTAGGTAAATCTTCTCATCCCTTACTTTATCAAGGTCTTCTTGTGATACACCGTGTATTCTTAGGATATTTGATGTGACCTTTGCAACCTTTCTTTTAGTTGCAACATTGTTTAGCTTAGCATCAACTTCTCTAGTCTTCTCTTCATAAGTTCCCCACCTAGGTTCATTTTCATCCTTAGGGGTTGATAGCAGTACCTATGCATAAGCTTCAAGAACTTGTTCTCCAAGGGGTTGATAGCAGTACCTATGCATAAGCTTCAAGAACTTGTTCTCCAACTTCATACCCAAGTGGATGAATCCACTTAGTTCTAGGTTTCATAGCTTCCATACATGTAGTATCAATCTCCACCATGAAGCATATTGTATCCTTATACTTCCCTAAAATACTCTCAAGAATCATGTACCTCATCTGCATCCTTTCTCTAAAGGTCTTCAATTCCAAAGTGATGTAATCTCTTAGTGTGCTTTCTATGGATGCCTTGTTTGATATCTATGGCATGGTAGGAATGGACTTGTCTAGATACAAATTTGACACTTTACCAGCTATATGAAGGTACATATAGATGATTAGGGACCCAAACTTGAATACCTTAGTCTTGTTGTGTTTGATAGCCTTGATGTTATCTATCAGCTATGTGCGCAAGATCTCACACAAGTTGAACTCTCCTTCTTGCACAAGACAGATGGCTGCTAGAATAGTGCCCATAGACACACTATTCACCTTGCTAGTGTGATGAAACTTGTAACCTAGTATCATTGACATCAATTTGATGTTTGGTTTCTCTATAGGCTCAATGGTCATGTCACGCTTATCACTTTTGGATTTACACACTTTCTCGACCATTTTCCTGACATCCTTACCCACATGAAGGATGGCCCCTATCTTAGAAAGGCCTGCCATCTCATGAATTAAGTCTCTTGTGATTCTTACTAGTACATCTCCAATCCAAAAAAAATCATCATGAATTCTTCTCAACAATATCTTTATCCATTCAATTTCATAGAATTCATATGTCCTGGCATATTAAAAAATGGGTTGATCATTCCATTTTTTATATTCATCCATGAAAGTTTTGTCTAGTTTCAACATTGTGTCCATGTGTGGCCTTAACCTATCCAATCCAACAGGTTCCTTTATACTCCAAAAGCTTAAGTCCAAATGCATATACTCTGAGGATGAGTATACCAACCACGCAGGGGTCTAGAGCTAAATTAGCTCCCCCTATGACCCTGAGGGCCATTTATGCAGATGTAGAGGGTACATCCACTTGGGATGCATCCAATACATTCTCAACAACATTTTCCTTCTTTCCTTTTGACCAAATCAAGCTGGCATCTTTTGACGCCTTCACAAACTTGACTTGTGCTTTAGGACCCAAAACTAGCTCTTCAGCCTTTTTAGGGCTTTCTTGACCTTGCGTCCTTGATCTACAAAACTTTAAGATATGTCTAGCCTTGTTACAGGTGTGAAAAATCACTGGAGGTCTATTATTCCTCGACACATTGACATGAGTCACCATTCTACATGTTCTGGCTGAGTGACCATTATAGTTACATATCTAACATGTAACATTCTGAGAACTTCTAACATTTGTCTGATTTTGATTTCTTTGATCTTGCTAAGTTCTATTCTGTTGGTGCTCTCAAATATCTAGATAATTTTGAGTCTATAATCATAGAATTTTCTTAAGCCAAAGTTCAGTGCGTCAAAGAGGTTTAAAAGGACCTAAGTTCATGTGCATACAAAGATGGGCCTGATGATTTTCATGAGATATAGCTTGGGGAATAGGTTCAAAACCTTTCATTTGACATATGTAGTGGGTCCCAACTCCTCAATTGTAAATCTGAAATGTTTAGGGGGTAGCAATTTTGAGGTGTTCACTTAAATCTGCATTTTTGCCAAAGTGTCAAATTGTTGTACCAGGTCCTATTTGCCTTTGAATATCTTGTGTCCTGTTAAGTTTCATAGCACACCACTTTGGGAATGTTTACAATGTATATCAGAGAGCTTATGTTTCAAAGCTCAAGCCATTTTGAGTTCGTTTGACAACTCTGTGGATCCCCCAAAGTTGGCTTTCCAGATTTGTCCTATTTTTCTAATCTGCATGATTTTTTGAGTGGCCTTGTTTGACTAGTTATAACTTTTGACCCTGTGACCCAATTAACAAAATTCCTCTTGTACTATTTTTCAATGCTCATATAGTCCTTGTGTTACAGTTTTTGGGCCATGATGAATCCATTTTCTCAGTTTGCCAATATGATTTCATGTGCAGTTTCTAACATTTTAATGAGGATCAGTTGCATAGTTTAGTTGGAGGCCTTGTTCAGATGAGTGCATTAAGTGCCTTGTGATTGATCAAGATGAGTCAGTTGTCGTATCATGTTGTAGGAATGGGTATGAGTCATATTTCCAATTTTCAGCCCCACAGGTGCCTGTTTGACATGTTTGCTAAAGCCATTTAGTTTGTATATTGCTAATTTTTTCCAATAGTGCATAGTTCAATTTTCTGAGTAGCTCAGTTTGGGATCTTGTCATTTTCACTTGGATCGAGGTCAAGCATAATTGAAAGATTTTATATAATGTAGACATGAAGGTGATTATCCAAGATAAATTTTAGATTATGATGAATCCGATTGATCACTTTGCTTGATCAATTCCAAATGTAGTTTCTACGAATCTAATTGTTTTAGTTCAGGATGTTTTAAGTGGCGGACTTTGAAGTTTAACAATTGATAATCATTTGATCTTTTGATGAATTTGATTGTAGCCTTGTTTTCTATGTATGAGAGAGAATCACTTTCCAAGGGTTTCAGATTGTGAGGGTTTCATTTGATGTGATTGCCAGGTCAGACAAAAAGGTGTTTTATAATGATAAAAGTGCAGATGGAATAACTGTGCAAAGTAACCATTTTCAAAGAGTTATAACTCGATGTCAGAAAAATGTTTCCAGGTGGCAGTTGTTGTGTTGCATTCCTTGCACTTAAGACTTCTACCTAATTTAGTGGTTCTCCATCAGCTCTTCGTTTGGTATTTTTAACTAATATCTTCCCAAGATAGTCGACAATGTTTTCAATTTGGAATTTGCTGACAGTTATGAATGCCATTTTCAAGTTCTAAAATCTCACACCTCGCTCATTGTTTAATGAACCCCTTTGATAGGGTGATTGTCTTTGGTACAAACTTCATGTCCACCAAGTTTCAATGTTTACTGTTATGTTTTGATCAATGTTTTAATGGCACGATTGGAGGCATTTTATTCAAATTTGTCAGCTAGCAAAATGATGAAAATTGAAGTTTTTAATGGTGTCCAGTTGATCTGATCGATCCGGTTGAAAGGGAAAGATGTTTTAAATGATTTTGGAGCCATTTTTTTGAAATCAAATTTTTTTTAGGCTGGACCCTCTTGGGGTCTAGCCTGCCTCATTATAAAAGGATTTTCTTGTGGGCCACAAGTGGTTCCTTTTTCTTTTTATTTAAAGGTTGCACTTAGATTCGAGCCTGAGAAGGGCCTAAAGATATTTTGTTTTGCAGAAACATCCAAGGTTCCAAGGCACTTTTATTAAATGATATAGATTTTCTCTCAGTTGATGATCCTCTCATAAGGATAGTTGAGCCTGACCATAATATTGTCCCTGAAAATCAGTTTCCTTTAATAGGTTTTGTAGCCAATTTCAATTAAAAGTGAATCCAAAGAAAGACAAAACATCTAAGAGATTTGAGAGGGACAAAGCACCATTGTCTCAAGAGGTTGGTAAAGATGTTTTTGTTGACTTACAAAGTGATATATCTCTTGAAAGCACCCCTTGCAGCTAGGAAAGTATATATAGTGGAAGATTAACACCAGTTCAATATTTTGAGGGTATGCTGACTTGCCGTGATAATGATGAATGGGTTCCTAAATAATATACAACATGAGATACATATTTAATATCTTGGAATGAAGGAAAGACTCAAAGTTCAAAAATAATGAACTGATAGAACAAGGATGAGACTATGTGAGTGTTTTTTGTGAGGGTGTGTAGTGTGCATACATCATTGATTGGGTGCTGAATGTACCAATCTTTGCAAACCTATGCACCAAGTCCATTGCTGAAGGTGTGTACTGTGTGTGTGAAAATTGTACTTGATCTGTAAACACAACACTCAGTAAAACATTAGAGGTTAGCTATAATCAAAATCATGCAAAATTGAAATCTATCTAACCAAGCGATTTATTGCCTTCTAGTAGGTGCGAGATTGATGTTCTCAGATTGTAATCGAGATCAGTGACCTAGATGACACCTAAATGAAGGATTTGAATGCAATTGATCTAGATATGAAATATGAATGCAATTAATCTATTTTTTTGATATTTTCTATGCAATAAGGAATGAAAACTTGATATGAATCTATGCTAGATGAAATTGATATGCTATGAATGCTATTGAAAATTGATATGCAATGCTAATCTAACAATGATATGCAATATGAATGCAAAAATAAGATTGATTTCACAAAGATGTCGATTCGCAAGAGCTTTGATTCTTCAATTCCAATTCTCCAACATGATTGTGCAAAAATATGAGATGCTTGGATGCAAATTTGAGAGACAAATTATGAAGAGATGAGCCTTGTTTTTATAGAAATCCAAGGCTTTGGAGGTGCATGAGAAAAAGCCATAAATCACTCAAATAACTCAGGTTGATTTTTGAGTTATTTTTAAATAAAGGATAATTTAATTCACAAAAACATGCAAAAGCTAAGTTTTAACTAAAAATAGAGTTTAGCTTTAATTGATAATTGATAGTTGTCTGCTTTTATGATTGTGCATGTTTTTGATGAATTAATTTAATAATAAAGTGATTTATTTCCAACTTAACTGCTTTTAAAAATAAAATAATTGATTTATGGGTTAATCAATTATTTAATCAAACTTTTATTAAAAACTATATTATTAAATAATGACAACTTGCTTTAATTAATTAAATAAGAATTTAATAAATTATTCATATGATATTAGATTTATTGTCAAAATTAAATAATACAATTAATAATAGATAGAATTAAATTTAATTAAACAATTAAGTGGCAAATATTAAATCTAATTAATTAAATATGAAAATATTCAATTAATCAAACTTTAGGATAAATGTGATTTATTGCCAAATAATTATAAAATTAAAGATAATTATGATGATTAGGAATATTACTACGAATATTCCTCGATGCAGAATTTAAGATAATCAATTAGGATTCGATGATGTTTAGATGTGCCTTAGGTTAGGACTTCGATGTCGATTTCGTTTGAATTGAAGATGTAGGAGATTAATGAACTTATAGCCCATTTTTGGGGTATTACATGTACGTACACCTGAGGGGAGTGTTTGCAACCTCCATTTGCACTTTCCTTTTTGTATGCTAGACATACTAGAGCAAGGCGAGTGATTTTGTGAGGAAGAGGTGGCTAGAGGTTTTTGGAAGCACACTAGCATGGCATCATGTGAAGAAAGGGGGGATGAGTATGTATCAATACAATGAGTTATTAGTTTTCTATTTCCAGCACACCAAAACAAGAAGAGTGGTACCTTGTGTGAGTGGCATAGGGCAGTAGGAGGTTGTGTGAATCTTATTGGGGGTTGCCTATGTTGCACACTGTGCACACCAAATAGCAAGGCATGTTGTTGCACACACTAAATGGAGGCTGCACGGAACCAAACTATGCTATGCATCCTTTGTGCATGCCTTTTAATATCTACACACTCCACTTTGGGAGCTGCGTGTACAGAAGAGGCATAATCTCTCAGTTCAAGATTATCTTTCTATTTTGGTTTAACATCATCATCTGACAATGAGGGATCAAAAGGAAAACCTTTAACGAGTTCGGTGTTACTCAACAATGCAACTAATTTTGGTTCTGCATGATCAAATTCCAATCCAAGTATAGTGAATTCAAGAATAAAGCATGCATCATCGGGGCACCCAATGTTTAGATTGAAAAGGGCCAATGTGAAAGGCGGCCATGGGTAATGGAGGCATGAGTTTTTGGTGGAGATTTGCTAACGCCTTTTACACCAGGATTTGTGTATACATTAGTATAGGGAATTATTGCAGACCACGGTGGATTTTGCAAGCACTAGAAAATATTGGAAAATGTTTGTATGCTTAGGTATGAGGGAGTGGCTGGAGGTAAAAGCAAAGTTAGTAGGATATATTTTCACATTATCCCACATTTACCAAAAGTAGTTCATAAGTAACATTTAAAAGAAATTGTGTTGACTTGCTTAGTAAAGTGAGAAAGGAAGGCAGGGTCCATGTGGAGGAAGCCATGCGTGGAGTCTCTTAGGCCTTTGTGGCCCCGGCCAGCTAGGCGCCTAGAGTAAATTTTGTAACAATAATTTATTAAACCAAAGACTTTAGTCCCACATTTATGGTGGGTATGAGAAATAGATTGTTTAAAAAGAAAAACCCACAATGTCATAGTGTCTTAAGTACACACTTGGTAGAAAGCTTTCCTCATGCACGCGCTTAGACCAAGATGTTTGGTTGGCAATAGTTGGACAAAGACCTGGTGGTTAGAGGCCCCACACATGAGATAAAGATAATTTTGACAGAATGTGCAGATGATTGTTAGTTACATTGGGATGCATGCTAGATCTAACAAACGTCACTATAGTGGAAGGGTAGAGTTGCACGGGAATTACCATCGTGCTTCAACAATGTGCTAACATGTGGCACTCTGATGACATGGCATGATGGTGTAGTTTGGCACCAAGTGGAGATTGCAGGTGAACCAACATATGACATGTGGCATTTGATAGGTGACAAGGCACAAGACAGATAGTTGGTCAACCACCTTGAGATTTGTGTAGATCAGACGGTGCTTGCTATTCCGAAAGGATGAAGATGCATGGGAGTTAACTTGGTGGATTAGTGATAGAGCACTACATGTCATCCATTGAGTTGGCAGATATGTCATAGATAGATGCACGATCATGAGAGGAGCCAATCACAGATCACCATGTGGCAGGGATGTGCACACAGGTCCAACTAGGCTATGGGGTGGCCGAATTATCCAATAAGATCATGCCATGTGGCACATGGGCCCATTTCAAATTTCAAAGTTTTACAACAAAAACTTAAATTAAAATCTGGATTATTATATAGTCTGCACTATATCAATAAATCAAAAATTTAATATTACAGGCTGCTCACGAAAATGATCTCTAGGGCACATTTTTTACCTGAATATACAAGTATTATATGTTTTCAGAATCGGCATGAAATGAGCTATCCAATGGAAATGTTTATTTTCAGTTTTGAGAAAGTTGGTGAGAACGGTAATGGACTATGTAATCTAAGGTCAAATTTGGGTAAAGATGGAGATATTTTGTAAAAGATGTTCTAGAATGAAATGAAATCAGATTTATTTGAGATATTTTTTGGTAGTCTTAAGGTTGACTATGTTGCCCTAAAAATGCCCTAAATGGTCCTAAGCTTGTTGCAATCCTATATATGGATTTCCAAGACCATTTACAAAAGATGCTAGTTTTTTGGTTCACAAGGTCATATCCTAAAACTTCAGTCAAGAAGTAGGACATATTTTGTCCAGTTTGTATCAAAATAGAGTAGAAAGTTGCAGATCATTTGCATATTGTGTCAAGTGTCTTTGAATCTTCAAGCAAGGTGTATGTAGAGGCTTAGGTCCTAATTCTTGATTCAAGTTTTTAGTTCCATTTCTCTCCAATATGTGTCAAGCTTTATTAGTTTTGAATGTTCTGATTCTTTGTATGAATTTTATCTATGTATGTGTTATTTATCTTCAGTTCTTGTTGAAATTAGATTAAAATATGCTTTAGATGATGCACAAGTTCATAGGATTTGCATAGGGATTTCTATAAGTAGTATGATTCTAGGAATTTGTGTTTGTGACTTGGATCTATGGTGAAGTAATAGTAATTAGTCTCTATATTCTGTAGTTTACTAGATGATTTTCCCAATGGATAAGGCACTAATCTGGAGCAAGTAAACTTTATGATGATATATGTTTGGTTGGAATGTGTTGTATTCTACAAAAGTTTAAATCAAATCCATTCAATCCTTTCAGTTTTATGTATTTAGGCCTTAGTTATTTCATAGCAATGGAGAGTCAATGAATGATTGGTTATCGTTTAGTACTTTCTTGCTATTATCTGATTTGTTCAATCCAGTCTTAGTGTTGAAAAGAGTGTTTCATTTACTAGATTAGGTGCACCTGCCTTGGTTCTGTAGAGCCAAAAGTGAAGAGGGAAGTCTTGTCCCTATATTTGGTCCAATTACCTACAAATTTCCCCATATTCAGAATTGACCATTCCCAAAATTAGTCTTAAGTATATTGGTATCTCATGGAGTGTAAAATCCTATCCAGGAACCAACAAAATGGTGAGTCTACTAGGGAATAGAGATTGTAATCATGTCTAAATAGTGTAGGTTCTGAGCTGAGATGGACTCCTGACCTGCCTATTTCAATTAGTTGATATCTTTCCTGTTATAAATTAGTTATAAATAATGTGGGTACGAGTAGAGCTAGACTCCTAGCTAGCTTATTTTTCTCTAGTGGTTTACATTGAAGTTAGAAGAGTCAGTTTTAAAAGGTTTCAAATCATCTCACCAAGTTTTGAGTGGTGACTCTAAGATCCTATGTTTGATCAATGCAAAGTTCAAAATAAATAAATGATGTATTCAACTCTAATAAATAGTATTTGAAATTTTGGTGAAGTTTCATGTTGGCTAGAAAGATTATATAGAAACAAAAATAAATTATTTTTCCTCTTCAAGGGGATGTGAATCTACAAAAAGGAAACCTGATGGAGCTTTGAAGTGAGCTCTGAAATTTTCCATTTGTTTCCAGCCAAAGAGAAATTATAGCATCAAAAACTTACTAGGTCTTTCTCATTCAATGATTTAAATTTGTATAATCCTTATTGGGTGGAAAAAGTCACCATATAAAAGGGATTCTAGAATTGTGGGTTTGCATGTTCCTCTAGATAAAAGAAAATTTGGGTTGTATTGTTGGAGAAATATGTATGTGTAAGAGGTTTTATGGCTACATAAGTTGTTTGTAATAAAAATCTAAAAATCTCATCAAGAGAGAGTGTAGTCCATAATGGATTCAAGTAGACATCTTTCTATATAGAGGTATGCACCATTATGTTTTAATGGCATACATGGTTTCCTGAATGAGATTCCTACCAAGATTAGGAAACATTTGCAAGAGTTTAGAGGAAAATGATCAGATTCAGCATGTGAACATTTACAAGGGTTTATTGATCTGATGGGAGAATTTGAAATTTTTCATGAAGATGTCATCATGAAGTTGCTGGTTCAGACACTGAAAGATGATGCCAGGGTCTGGTTCTATTCACTGCCAACAAATTCTATTTCTTCATCGTTGGACTTCAATTCAGCTTTCATGGAATAGTTTTCTAAGAGAATTGATGTGAGTATCCTACTAAAAAAATTGATGGAGATTGAAATTGAGGGAGATGAGTTGGTTCCACCATTCAATATCAGATTTGCCAAGGCATTGCATGATATTCCGAAAGACTACATACCCAATGACCATGTTTTCTTAGTCATCTATTTAGGTTCTTTCGATAGAAAGATGAGCTTCCTATTAAGGAATAAAGAGCCAAATGATTTACATCAGGCCTTTATGACAGCAATGGACATTAAAAATAATTTGAGATATAAAATTGCTAAAGGTTTTTTATCCACTAGAATCCATTGTTATGATGTTCCAATTAGGGAGGATGGGTGTAAAATAGAAAATGAACATCAATGTCAAAGTGTTTCCATCTTTGCCGATCATACTGATCATGTTTCAAGTTATGCTTTTAAATAGAATGTGAATGAAAAAAATTTGTAGCAAACAATGACTATCCCTGATATAGAGGTTAGCATGGTTAGTGAAGAATCACTACTTTTTCTTGATGCAGAGATAGACATTTACAAGGGTTATATACCAAGTAGATTTGAAACTAGTTATTCTAGTCACGAGGTTGCAAAGACTTATTATTTGCAATCAAGTATTCAAAATGAAGAGGGGGTAGATCTTTCATTAGGTGATGATAAAGCTCCAAGTGATGAGGGTCCATCAAATTTCAGTGATGCTAAAGGTGAAGAAGAAGATTATGTTGGTTTTCCTTTTTCCCAAACTATCATATTTACACTAGGATTGATAGGGCTAGTGTCACATTCACTAAATACTCCAAATCTGACAATAAAAAGGGCCAATGAACAAAGCACAAGGGCTTTCTACACTTTGAGCTCCACATCACTCAGGCGGGGGTACCTCATCTACACACACATATATCTTGTGTCAAACTTTAGGCCTATAGGTAACTGACTATGGAATAGCTTTCAGACTCCTATAGGTATCCTGTACATCAATACTCACCAAATCTTATGCAATAGCCTACTTGCATAGAATGAATCTAAAAACTAGAAGCCTATCCTAACAACATGAAAGGGAAAGGTGGTGCTTTACTTGAATGATTTTGAGTTTTGGGTTGAATGGACCCTTGAAATACCCTAAGTCTCTCATAGACTAGTGCCTTATCCAATGGGAAACAGAGTCAAATGCCTCATTACAATAGAGCTATGAAATAAGAAGACAATACATCCACCACAAATCAGATCATACATTACCAAACCACCTATGTACCTAGATATGCTATCACCTATTCAGAGGAAGACCTAGGAACAAGCAATACATTAACCAACATCCACTGGAAGACAAGCATGAGAGATCTTTGATACCCCAGCTCATACACATTTGAAAACCAGTCCTAAACCTAGTTGCTCCTGCAAAAACAACTCTAATGCAGAAACTCACTAGAAATGCAAGTAGAAAGACTACAACACCCTTGATGCTATAATTAATAAGTCTAAAACCCAAATGGAGACAATCTGATAACAACATAAATACATTGAATTCTTATACATAAGACAAATTGTTACAACTTCTATATAGTCTCATAGCTAGAAAGGAAAGAGGGAACACCCTTTATGCAAAGAAGAAGGAAAATATTTACAATGTAGAACATTCATGGAACTAGGGAAATTGGAACCAAGATGGAACCAAATAGGAACTGGAACCCCCTAGATTACCAAAAACTAGAACCCATCTAAATGATCTTGGAAACCCTTTTATAGGAACAAGGATTGCAACAAGCAAAGGATCATTTAGGGAAAAATTAGGTCTGCAACAACCACTCTTAACAAGAAATGAAAGAGTGCAAGAAAAGCCTAGAAACCTAGGAGAATCAGATCAAATCTAATTGTACAAATATTTGGCTTCATATTCAAGGCTTACTGTAATTACAAATTGAACTAATTTCTTGTAGTTGGAAAAACAAAAATTAATGCCAGAGGCAGCAATGGAAAATCTTACATGTACAGGTCATGGAAATCTCTGAAAAACATCAAACCCTAGTCGCCTGTGCCAACTAACAGTCATCTATATTTACTCAGCATGGCACCCCAGGATGGAAAAATTAGATCTACATGGAAACCTAGATCTTTTCATCATCTATTCCCAACTATAACCGTCCTGGAATATCAAATCTGAACAACCCATATGTCGCTATACGGATCACTGCTTCAAACCCTGTTGAGAAAACCCTAGAGAGATTTGAATTTAAATGAAAATGGTTACATCAGGGCATGAGATAGCATATCAAAAATCATAATTCAAACTTAGATCAACTTTAAAGCATCACTGTTAGATCCTCACTTTTCTCGGGCACCTTAGATTAACCCAACAGGAATCCTGGTTTACATTTTGCCTTGGTTGCGAGATTGTGCATATATCTCTATTAACCCTGTTTACCTTAGTGATTCAATGACTATAATCAAGAAGACCTAGGCCCATCTGGATCCATGTGGCACCAAACCATTCATCATTTACATAATGAATCAGCAATAGAGGACCCACCAAGCGGTCCCCATCTCTAAGATTAGATCAATGGTTGAAGCTATAGCATGACCTTTGAAAATCATGCATCTTCACCCAGTCGTGTAACAATAGCCACAAGATCCAATCAAGCATTAATCATGTTTGAAGGCCCAAAAAACTGGCCCCATTGACAACATCCCCATCACCATCCATGCTGACCAATCAGAACATCACAACTCGGCAAGACCTAGAAAATGGTCCCACTATCTAGCCTTTAATCAGATGGCCAACACATGATCTCATGGGCTTAGAAGATTCCATGAGATCATGCACCCACCATCAATTCTATGGAATCTAAAAACTATCAGGCCCTACTGACAACACCCCATATCATCAATACCTTCATCTAATTAGAGAAGGCCATGTCACAATATCTGGCAAGCAGACATACAAATTTTTCATCGCACATAGGTCATTCTGACAACCTCCACCTCATACTCAAGCTCAACCAATGAGAAATGAACATGATGGAATGACTTGGCACTTAGGGCCCACTGCAAAGCTTCAGTATTAAAGAGATCGAATGGTCATCACTAAAGTGCAAGCTTAACTTCCATGCATCTTTCATCAATGGTATAGTGACAACCACAAGACCTTGCTATATTCTAACCATCCAAGAAATAGGCCCCACTAACAACATCCCTGTCACCTAATCCGTAACCAATTAGAAACTGCCATGTCAATCCAACCTGACACCCTGAGGACCCACCTACCATCTCATCCACCTTAAAGCATCAGACGCCTATCACTACATCGTGACACTTAAAAAGCTATCAACTTTCCCCAGCAGTATAACGACCACTGTATATGTGATCCATTGTTTAACCTGCAAGCATACCCCATAAACGAGCCTGCTAGGATAGATGGTGCCTTGTCTCTATACTGCATGTTAGAAACTCTAACAATAGGAAGCCTTGCGATATAATGATAGCCACACAAAAATAAAAGGCTAACACTTAGGAAAAATTATCATGGGAGACTTAGGCTTAAATAGAAAATATTAAAGGGGGCGCCGACATTAAAACCTAATGATATAACATGTGAAGTGGTCATCACAATTTTAGCACGTGGGTAATTTAGGAATTTAGTAAGTGGAAAAAGTAACACTCAATTAGAACAGGGTCAAGATAGATTAGGGCTTCTTTTCACCAACGGCTAGAAATTTTGAATTTATGAACTAGTGTCTGAGGCCAGGGGCAAGGAAAAACATTGCAGAGGCCAAAGAAAAATTTACACAACCATGAAAATCATTGCAGGTTCTAATAGTGGCTTTGTTTGGGGATGATGGGTAACTTGTGCCCATGCAAGAATTCAGGATCTTGGGGAGAGTAGACCACCTATAGGAAAAGGATAAGGACCTCAAATACTGGCAACCAAACTAGGGAAATAGGAAGGGAAACACACAGCAGGAAAGGAAAATATTTACAAGTATTTACAAAAATTACAACTTTACATGGTGGCCCCAGGCTACCAAAAGAAAATCAATGACCCTCCTAAATCAAAAATCTGATTTTCATCCACATATGTGACCAGACACCTGAAATTATCATGATCATCCTGCTGCCAACATATGTGAATATTCATGGGATAAAAAATGAAACTATAATGATCACTACCCATGTTCCTCCAGTCATAACCATTACATTCATACTCATATTCCAAGAAGTAAGGAACATCATTTACTTCTTGATGACTGGAAACAAAAAATTGATCTAGTAATGCATCATAAAATGCAGCATATTGAGTATCATGTATTACCATAAAATTACCTAGCTAACAAGGACTTGGATCCTTAGATATCTCTCATATATTGCCTTAGCCATTGAGCAACTTGGTTCCTCCATGATGTCTTCTTGAGTTGGATCATGAACCAAGTGAAGGTCTTCTTCATAAATAGTGTGACAGTGGGACATCTGATTTGCATCATGATTTTCATCAAAAGAATTTCTATCCCAATTATTGAAGACAAAGTCTTCAACACTATCACCATCACTATCATATTTGACAAAAGAAGGAAAAGGATATGAACAAGAAACTTGTTCATCACTGCAATCTCTATGATAGGAAAACACACTGTCATGTCCTTCTACCTCTTCTTTTGAAGAGTTACTACAAGAGGGGAACTTTAATATAGATGGGTCATCTTGATCACTTTGAACATTGGCCTCATTATTAGTGTCAAAGGATATATCATAGGGAAGCTGCAAATCAAAATCCACATCAGGTGCATACCTTTGAAATTCTTCAGCCAAGAGTGCTGATATCCTTTTACTGCTCAATGGATTTTGGGCCTTGTTTTCATCTTCCTCAACTTCACCTATATTGTTGCAAACATCATCCCTGTCCAAGACAAGCATGGACATCTCTGGCTTCAAATCATTTTGTGTGTGTAAATCAATGCAGGAATCATCATCTACATCATATTCAATATTCTTCCCTTCATACAAAACATCATCAAACTGGGACAAGAAGGAAGAATCCTGATATTGAAAAGAAGAAAAATCTACAGACATATTGGAAATGTTATTAACCTTAGATTCATCTTTAGCACTCTCATATGCACCGACCTCAACATCACCTTCATAGTCAATACTTCTTGCATAATGAGAATCAACATCAGAAACACTAGCCTCTTCATGATCAACATAAGGAACCACTAGTCTTCGCAATCCTATGTCCTCCATTAACTACCAGTTCTCAATCTTTCTCTTTGCTATTTCCTTCTTGAGAGCAGCAACCTCATCAAAATTATCTATAAACTTTTCTCTTAATACATCCCAAGAAGGGATTGAACATGAAGGAAAGGACACAAACCAATTCCTTGCACCATGTGATAAATTTTGCACAAATAACCTCATGGCAACATCTTCATGTTCAACATCCATTTCACCAAAAAGACCCATAACACCATCTATATGATGGCTTGGCGAAACAGATCCACCAACCATGAATCTAGGAAATCACTCCCCATCCTCCATAGAGAACTCATTAGGGGCACCTTCAATGCCATCAAAATAAAAGGGCCTATATTCCTCCATAAGGAATTGCCCACTACTACTTATCCCTTTACGCTAGTGCTTAACACTTGATAGGGAAACATTTTCTTTACAACTGATTTTCATAAAAAAAGGACATATGAAAACCAAAATACTTGGAAGTTCTACATCAAGAACTTGTTGACTGGAAGGCAAGGTAGATCTAGAGCTCACCATGCAACTACATCAGGTTCTTTTCTATGTAGAGTCACCACCCCCTTGAAGAGGAAAATATTGCACTTTCCTTTGTATCTTCAACCAATCGACCAAAACCTCACCAGGATTTGCATACTATTTATTAGGGACTACACTGATCAAATAGAGAACTCAGAGTCACCACTCAACACTTAGTGAGAAGATTTAGCAAATGCTCATTTGTTTATTTGACTCTTTTCTAGACTCTCCCCAGTAGAGTCCCCATTTTGTTGGTGTTTCTTATTCCCACACTATTAGATTTACACTAGGATTGACAGGGCTACTATCACATTCACTAAATACTCCAAATCTGACAAGAAAAAGGGGCAATGAACAAAGGAAAAGGGATTTCTACACTTTGAACTCCACATCACTCAAAGCGGGGGTACCTCATATGCACACACATATATCTTGTGTCAAACTTCAGGCCTATAGGTAACTGACTATGGAATAGCTTTCAGACTCCTATAAGTATCCTATACCTCAATACTCACAAAATCTTATGTAATAGCCTACTTGCATAGAATGAATCTGAAAACTAGAAGCCTATCCTAACAACATGAAAGGGAAAGGTGGTACTTTACTTGAATGATTTTGAGTTTTGGGTTGACTGGACCCTTGAAATACCCTAAGTCTCTCATAGAGCAGTGCCTTATCCAATGGGTAGCAGAGTCAAATGCCTCATTGCAATAGAGCTATGAAATAAGAAGACAATACATCCACCCCAAATTAGATCATACATTACCAAACCACCTGTGTACCCAGATATGCTATCACCTATTCAGAGGAAGACCTAGGAACAAGCAACACATTAAGCAGCATCGAGTGGAAGACAAGCATGAGAGATCTTTGATACCCTAGCTCATACACATCTGAAAACTAGTCCTAAACCTAGTTGCTTCTATGAAAACAACTCTACTGCAGACACTCACTGGAAATGCAAGTAGAAAGACTACAACACCCTTGATGCTATAATCAATAAGTCTAAAACCCAAATGGAGACAATTTTATAACATCACAAATACATTGAATTCTTATACATAAGATAGATTATTACAACTTCTTTATATTCTTATAGCTAGAAAGGAAAGAGGGAACACCCTTTATGTAGAGAAAAAGGAAAATATTTACAAGGTAGAACATTCAGGGAACTAGGGAAATTGAAACTAAGATGGAACCAAATAGGAACTGGAACCCCCTAGATTACCAAAAACTTGAACCTGTCTAAATGATCTTCAAAATCCTTTTATAGGAACAAGGATTGCAACAAACAAAGGATCATTTAGGGAAAAATTAGGTCTGTAATAACCACTCTGAACAAGAAATGAAAGAGTGCAAGAAAAGCCTAGAAACCCAAGAGAATCAGATCAAATCTGATTGTACAAATATATGGCTTCATATTCAAGGCTTACTGCAATTACAAATTGAAGTGATTTCTTGAAGCAGAAAAAACAAAACTTAATGCCACAGCCAGCAATGGAAAATCTTGCATGTACAGGTCATGGAAATCTCTGACAAACATCAAACCCTAGCTGCCTGTGCCAACTAACAGTCCTCTATATTTACTCAGCATGGCACCCTAGGATGGCAAAATCAGATCTACATAGTAACCCAAATCTTTGCATCATCTATTCCCAACTAGAACCATCCTAGAAAATCAAATTAGAACAACCCATCTATCGCTATACAGCTCACTACTTCAAACCCTGCAGAGAAAACCCTAGAGAGATTTGAATTTAAATGAAAATGGTTACATCAGGGCATGAGACATCACATTGATGGTCAAAATTCAAACTAAGATCAACTTTAAAACATCACCATTAGATCCTCACTTTTCCTAGGCACCTCAGATTAACCCAACAGGAATCCTGGTTTACATTTTTCCTTGGTCACAAGATCATGCATATATCTTTATTAACCCTATTTACCTTAGCAATTTAGTGACTTTATTCAAGAAGACCTAGGCCCACCTAGATCCACATGGCACCAAACCATTCACTATTTACATAATGAATCAGCAACAAAGGACCCACCAAGCAGTCCCCATCTCTAAGATCAGATCAACGACTATCACTATACCGTGACCTTTAAAAATCATGTATCTTCACCCAGCGGTGTAATGACAGCCACAAGATCCAACCGAGCATTAATCATGCCTGAAGGCCCAAAATAATGGCCCCACTGACAACATCCCCATCACCATCTAGGCTGACCCATCAGAACATCACAACTTGAAAACACCTGGCAAACGGTCCCACTGTCTAGCATTTAATCAGATGGCCAACGCATGATCTCATGGGCTCAGAAGATTCCATGAGATCATGCACCCATTGTCGATTCTGAGGAATCTAAAAACTATCGGGCCCCACTGACAACACCCCATGTCATCAATACCTCCATCCAATCAGAGAAGGCCACATCACAATATTCGACAAGCTGACATACAACTTTTTCATCACACATAGGTCATTTTGAAAACCTCCACCTCATACTCAAGCTTGACCAATGAGAAATGAACATGATGGCATGACCCGACACTTAGGGCCCACAACAAAGCTTCAGTATTAAAGAGATCGTATGTTTGTCGCTAAAGCACAAGCTTAACTTCCATGCATCTTTCATCAATGGTATAGCGAAAACCACAAGATCTTGTTGTATTCTAACCATCTGGGAAACAAGCCCCACTAACAACATCCCTGTCACCTAATCCATGACCAATGAGAAACTGCCATGTCAATCCAACCTAGCACCTTGAGGACCTACCTACCATCTCAACCACCTTAAAGCATTAGATAGATGTCACTACACCATGATGCTTAAAAAGCTATCAACTCACCCTAGCGGTATAACAACCACTGTAGATGCCATCCGTTGTTTAACCTACAAGCATACCCCATTAACGGGTCCGCCAGGATAGATGGCACCTTGTCGCTATACCACATGTCAAAAACTCTGACAACAGGAAGCCTTGTGATATAACAATAACCACATATAATTAAAAGGATGACACTTAGGAAAAATTATCATGGGAGACTTAGGCTTAGATAGAAAATATTAAAGGGGGCCCCGACATTAAAATCTAATGATATAACATGCGAAGTGGTCATCACAATTTTAGCACATGGCTAATTTAGGACTCTAGTAAGTAGAAAAAGTAACGCTTAATTAGAATAGTGTCAAGACAGATTAGGGCTTCTTTTCACCAATGGCTAGAAATTTTGAATTTATGAACTAGGGTTTGAGGCTAGGGGCAAGGAAAAACACTGCAGAGGCCAGAGAAAAATTTACATAGCAATGAAAATCATTATAGGTGCTAATAGATTCAAAGAGTCAAAGTGATCCTGATCTTCTTAAAGACAAGGAAATAGACTATGGACAACCTTGTAAAAAGGATGAACAATTATCATACACTGGAGATGATTGTGAAAAGGTTGATATGAATGGAGCAATAACAAATTCTTTTGTTTTAGATGACAGTGGTGATGAAACTGATCTTTCAGTTTGTATGTTTTCATCTTTGGATTCACCATGTGAAGTTATTAATCATAAGATAAATGAGAGCTTCTATGAGCTCAAATATGAAACCATGGTAGCTTAGTTTTTCCTTGAACCAGAAATAGAGGTCAGGTGATTTGATATTGATATTGAAGATTTTGATATTAATTATGATATGGAATTAGTATTTTATCAAGAAAAAGTTTAACAATGCTGACAGTCTACCCTACAACCGTGAACTATGTCAAGGAGACATATGCCAAAGGGAGGACATGTGCAAAGGGTTGCCTACTAATTTGTTTGAGCCACAATTTGAAATATTTGATGAAAAGTTGGAAGAGCTTCCAAAACTTATACCAGATTTTTTGTTTCAGTTAGAAGTGTGTTCTTTTATCCAAAAATTCGATGTAAAGAGTGCTGATTGTCTATTTTTTGAAGAGGTTCAAACAAGTTAGCAAGGACATATTAGTTACCAATCAGTAAATGAAACTTTTAGTTTTCTAATTCAACATGATGATGTTTCTTGAAATGATTTCAATTTGAAGCCACAAGTTGTAGTTTGAAATGTTTTTTTTGAAGACTTGCGTGATATGCATACATATGAGTTATGTTCTCCTTCTCTCAGCAGTGATGAGATCTCTAATTTGTTGACAGCTGAATATTATAAATATACACATCTATCTGATCAGCAAATGTTAGGCCCTGCTAATTTTTGTTTTGATACTAAAAATGTTGCAGAAGATTTGTATAAGTATGAATCTTTTGGTGAGAATGATTAGGGTATGATTTTTTATGATGATCATGGACTGGTTGAGGATAAAAAATTAGATTATAAAGATATGACAGTAAGGTCTCCTCATGAGCAGCCTTGTGCAAATAAAGATAATGATGCTAATAGTGAGTTCAGTGGATATGAAGATGATGAAGAAGAGTCTATATTTGATCGTATCTCTGATAAGTTTGTAAGTCTTCCCTTTTATCAGCATAAGAGAATAGTCTTATTATCTCAGTATAGGAGATATTTGTGCAAACAACAAAGAGATGAATATGATGTGGATGAAAGTTTCTTTAGTGATGACTTTGCATAAGATAATTTGAGCCAAGAGTTTGCAGCCCATGTTTCAAACAAGAAGGAAGTTTTTAGCATTGAGCAAGAAGCCAAAGAAAATAAAAATGAAGTCCAGTACACGCTAAGCAGTGAGGAAATATTAGGCCTCTTAGAAGTTGATTTTTAGAGGTATGCTTTTATATTTAACTCTACACTTTCATGCCCAAAGGATGTGTTAGCTATTTTTCTTGCACGGATAAATAACTAGATCATAACCTGATCTCTCCCCTTTGATGCTCTTTTCCTAGCAAGAGAAATGCTAATTGACAAGGATTAAATCCTTCTTCACTTCGGGCTCCACAGACCCAGGCAGGTGTACCTATCTTCAGACTCACTGATCTTGATACGGAATCGCCACCTCTCTAAAAGAGGACAATAACTCAAACCTTACTGATCAATTGTAAATTTACAATGCATTCTTCACTAGTAAAGTCACACTCCTGCAATATATATTTCAATTTGAAAAATTATGTCACTGATCAACATACAGAGTCACCACTCTCATTGAATGAGAGAATATAATAATTTTTTGAAAAGAACTAGACTCTATGACCAAACTGGACCAGACCCTGGGATGATTCAGCAAAGCAAGGAATTGGGCATCTTCAACTTGCTGTCATTTATCTATTCCCCAGCAGAGTCGCCATTTTGTTAGCTATTTTTCTTGCACGGATAAATAACTAGATCATAACCTGATCTCTCCCCTTTGATGCTCTTTTCCTAGCAAGAGAAATGCTAATTGACAAGGATTAAATCCTTCTTCACTTCGGGCTCCACAGACCCAGGCAGGTGTACCTATCTTCAGACTCACTGCCTCACAATGAAATCCTTGCAGTGGATCAGGGGTTCTCACAATGACTTGCTAATGTCTCTTGCTACAACTGATGCATGGCTTAGAAATCCAATCCGTGATATTAACTAAAGAAAACAATCATTGCAGAAAAATGGCAAATGTAACAAGGGTAATCACCCTTCTTCTTTTCGAGTTTTAAACTCAGGCAGGTTAACCTAATGATTCACTCTTCAAGGAATCAACAAATAAATTGTACTACTTGAATACAATTAGACATGAATGTTCACAGTAACATGAAAGGGAAAAGTGATTTGATTAAATTGATGCTAGTTTGGAAAATGACTTCTAACAATAAAGACCAGTGCCTTCAATCCGGGCATGCAGTCAAAACCAGTAAATATAAACTCAAACTACAAACCATGTTTCATTGATTAATATCCCTGCGTTAATGCCTTACATTAACACATTTCCATCGCTCAATATGAAGAATTATACAAATTCATAGCACTAATCAATTTCCAATCTGCGTTTAAGGATTTTACAATCCTTCCTTGAAGGATATCCAAATACAAACAGATACATTCTCCCTTGGAGAAGACAAACTCAATATCCCTTGAACACTGAATTCATACTGAAATTGAAACTCAATACAATGAAGACAATTCTCTGAAAACCATACATGCCTTACATATATTTCGATTTGCAATCAAATTTACAAATATTTATATTGAATCTATGACAGAAAATGAAACACACAGAAAACCATTATGCTAGACAGTCATGAACCAAAGTTGGAACTCAAACTTGCAGAGCTCTGCTCCTGCAAAAAGATTGGAACCCTCCAAACTGAAAAGAAACTAGACTAAGAAGAGAAGGGGAAAACACCAGAAAGCATCACCAACTGACACTTGTCAAACTCTAAACTACTCACTGAATGAGTCATCTGCCTTCAAACTGGAAATGGGACATGTTCTCAATTCTGGAAAGCCCCTGTCATCTTCTTCAAACTGATTGTGAATCACCAGATGCAACAAAAAAGATATTTCCAAAATATCTTCCTGGCCCCCTGTTTCTTTCAACTGCAAATATCTCGAAACCAGCATGACCTGCATTGAAACTGACCTCAGAAATGGATTCCTCGTCTTCTCACCTTTTCGGCGGTATATAATGCTTGATACCCGGGCGAAAAATAAAGCCCCCAACAATTAATTTTGTCCATGCTCTGCAACTTAGATTTTTTGAATTTTTTATATAGTTAAAACTATATAAAAAACATTTATAATTTTGATTTTTGAATCGAGAATGCATGGGAGAATAATAAAATATTATTTTTAATACCCCGGAGCGGGACCCACACGCCACCTCATCTGCCAACTCACCTGGTCACATGATCGCATGAACCAGAAATGGTGCATGCGACCATGCGACCAGTTCATGCGACCACTTCATGCGACTACTTCACTACAAAATTTGGTTTGGGCCCGTCGGCACGAAAATCAAGGCAAGCAACAGGGAGTTGCACGTGCATAGCTTTCTTCATTTCAACTTATTTCATATGTTTGCTTGGTTGTATATATTCATTACAATTTCCCCATTCCGGATGAATGTGGGACTAATATCTTTGAGGTTTTAAAGACTTTGCAATAAAATATTGTCTCTTATGGCGAGCTGGCGCACATGTTTTGAGGTGGGACCACAAGGCACAAGCCTTTCCTCCTCCTTCAACTTACACTATACTTGGGCGGCCTTGTATTTGAACATATCATTGACATGAAACTTAATGAATGTGGGATAAATGTCCTCTATGATCTTATAGGCAGTTTTGATAGTGACTCACTCAGTCACCTGTATCTTGCGAACTAGGAGGAATTTTTAAAATCGCTCCGGTGAGAATGTAGAGAACTTGATTTGCGACAACATATCCAAAAATTAGCTCAATCCAATGGTTTAAGAAAAAGTTATGCCCCCCGCAATATGACTATTTTTTCTTCTTCTACAAATCCGTGACTTCACAAATTCGTGTTTGCAAAAATAAATCATTATGTGGATGGTATTTCTTTTAGCATCCTCCTTTATTCAAAACGTCCCTCTATCATATATTAGCTTCCCTTTACATGCTCAAAATGTGCCTCTATCCTTCACATGAGGCTCTCTGGTACCTTCATAAAACCTCCATTTTGCAGGCTTCTGTATCAATGCACAGACCCTCCAATTCGGGTATGAGATCCCTACAAATATTGTGTGAGTCTCCTCTCTTATATTGCCCACTAATAGAAGTAGAGCCCCCATTGCCAATCCTTCTTTCAAGATTAATGCCACCTTTTCTTGTGACAGGAAAAATACTAGAGAATTTTGTCAAAATTATCAATGCATTATGAATATCCATGTATTCATTTGATTGCAAACATTGGGAATCAGTGTACACTTAAAACATGTAACCGTTGATGCTCTCTAAGCATCATTCACCTCCGACGAAGTATGACCATGATTTAACAAAACTTTAAACATACTTCTCACCTTTTACACTTTTGCAAAGTCACCATGAATGCCGACTGACCTCTAGAAGTGGCCTTAAAATTGACAAAAAGCAAACATAGGATCACGCCACTGGGAGCATAAACTCCTCTCCAACTTCTCAACACGCCGGTCAAAGGAAGATGCTCAGAAAGATTTGGGCCAAAAGAGTTCAACAATCAAACAATTCCCTTTGAAATCATTGCCTATTCGCACTTGTCAAAGTACATAAATTTCATCTGGAACTGGCCTAGAAAACTGAATGTATCACCTAACTGGGTGCCACCACTGAACATGCACATTCCTTGCTACATACTCATCTACCCTGCAAAACGGTGTCCCATGACGAAAACTGAGGCAAAAGTTACAAGCCTTCAAAGCTGCCCCTTTCATTTTGTTTTCTGCAAACACACTGTCAGAACTTGATAAATTGCATCCGAAATCACCCTAGAAAAATACCAAATAGAGTCTGAGGAGGCTATAAATTGGCATAAAAGTTCATTTAGATACAAACAACATGATTCAATCACTGCTTGGAACTGGACACTAGCGGGGAAAAAGATATGGCCTCACAAAAATAGGTACTTGCAGAGATAGACCGAGAAAATGCAGAAAACTCTTAAAAGTTGCAGTTGGAATTGGTTTCAAAAAGACATCAAATAGATTGACAGAAAGCTCAAATCTGAACTGGAAGTGATATGTCAACTTTTCAATGCAGACCAACAAAAATTTCACTCATAGGTTTGATCGGTCAAAAGTTATAACCGATCAAATTTGGCCTCCGGCAAACTGATGCACTTCACAGTCTTTGCAAACAGCAGAAAACTGCAAATGGAATCACATTGGGAAACTCATCCAATGGATTCGTCATGAGCTAAAAACTGACAGGGATGAAGTAAAACTCATTTATAATGTAGGGACATGACCATCACTTCATTTTCAATCACTGGGCAAAAGATAAAAGCTATCAAACAGGGCCTCCGACAAACAAATGAACAAGTGCATAAGTGCAAAATTAAGAAAACACCTCCAGAAGGGGATGAATAAACAGGGTTAAAACTCATCACTGGGACCTGAAACCTGATACATAGAGAGTATGCAATGTGTACAACAAGAGGTCAGGCTCAGATTTTCATGACACTCTCTAGGATGCATATTATTCAACCTCAAAGTGGCCCTTCCCGGTGATTTATACACTTAGCAATTTCTGAATTTCTGATTTTGAGACCCCTTAGGAAGGAGCTGATGAAAACCCATTTGAAAATGCCATCTAAGGACTCCAATCAACTCAATGGGATGTATGAAAGGCAATGAACACATATACTTCATGACATGACTTCAAATACGTCCATGCTAGCATGCAATACAAAGCCAAAAAGTGAGCACTAATCAAGAATTTTACATGGTACCTCAAAACTGTATTTTGAGTACCAACAGTGGCTCCGTCTGAGGATGGTTGAATGCAAGTTCAACACAAGAATCTTAGAATCTCTTGGGTGAGCAGACCAATCTAAGACATCTCCTTATTACTCCAAATCTTCTCAAAAACTGGTTCCAAAGCTCCTTAAAACTGGTTCCTTATTCAAACACAAACTACACTACTGCAAACAAAGCAGCTATACAAATGTACAAACTTCTTACAAATGGAAACCATGGTTGAAAACTTCACTTACCCCGATCAAAAACATGGTTCTCTTTTCCACCATGCATTGGAATCAAACTAAAATTCTCTCTTGCACTCGCATGGCTGACAACATGAAAACTCTTCACAAGAACATTAGGCAACATATAATCTATATATTCATATCCATCCAATGCCTGAGAATCAAACTCAATCTGGATATACTGATCATTCTCATAAATGTGCTGGTCACATTCACTGATATCATTAGTTTGCACAAAAGAAAAAGAAATACTATCCACCGCATCCGGCAAACTAATCCGGGACTGATTTTCACAAAATGGGAGCACACAACCTTGCTGATTGCAAACCTCAGATTTATCATTATCTTCATCACATTTTTGGAGGTCAAAAATAAAACTCTGATACTCACACTCATGCAAAGACAGCAAACAATCAGGAGGCTCCTCGTAAATTATTTCTTTTTCGTCCGGCTGAGATGAAACCAGGAAATCAGACTCATATTCAGATTCATCATCAAATGAATGTACTATATCAGCTTCAACATGGACTGGATCTTCAATAAACTCTTCAAATAGCGGGTTAGAAACCAAATGAAAATGTGAATCATAGAAGTTTCTACATAGTGCTGGCTGATCACAATCAATCTTCTCATTAAACAAAGGATTTGATATATCATTAAACACATTTTCAGACTCACTATCATGGATACTTACAGAACAATAAAAATCTGAATCTGAATCACTTAACTTTGAATTCAAAACACCAACACATTCATCAATGAGAGAACTACTATCTTCACTTACACCATCTTCATCCGAATAACCATACTCTACACTGCATTCATTTTCAGATTGAGAATCATTATCCTTTTCAGAGTCATAGAAGTCGCCATCAATAGATTCATCCCTATCACTCTGACATTCATCATCAGCATCATCATTGCATTCATCAGGTACATCTGAAAAGTGAGATACTTCACTTTTAAATGCACTAGGGGAAAAAATTTTGTCCTCATAAATTTCCTTTTCAGATTGAGGATCACACTCGCTCTCAGCCTTGACCGCAATACTTTCACATTCATGTTCAAACTGAGATCCTTCTACCCACACAATATATTTTGCTTTTGTTCTCGCATCCCAGTGAATAGATTCAGGATCACATAATTCTAGAAACAAATCAATACGATAAAGTTCCTGAAAAACATCATCAACTTGAAGCTGATTAAATGTTGCAACAAACCTTTCATAAAACAGACACACTGATTCGTCTTTCCTTCTCCCTACTTCCATTTTTAAGAACTCAATTTCCTTTTCCTGAATTTCATGCTTAATCATTGCAAGGTTATTTTCATCTTCTTCAAAAGTGGACAAAGAAAAATCAGATCTAGGAATGACATCTAGATCTTCAACATTTACTGTTTCAGACAACATAGCTCCTTGACAGTGCATCTTTTCTCTTCTACAACTTATACTGTCACAACCTCAAATGTATGTACTTCTCATCATAGATTTTCAACAGAACTTTTTCAAACAGAGAAGCATACACAAGACTCACTAAATTTCCTTGGCTTAGTGACTATATCATTGAATAAGGATCACATGCCATATCATAAATGAATGGGAAATACCTAGACAAATTTGTTTTGCTGCTGTCCCCTTACTTTTCAATTGAGAGCTGAAGCAAATCTTCAAACCTTAAATTCTCCCGGATACCGAGTCGTTACCTCCTTGCAAAGGAAACAGAATATTCACTGATCTTGATACGGAATCGCCACCTCTCTAAAAGAGGACAATAACTCAAACCTTACTGATCAATTGTAAATTTACAATGCATTCTTCACCAGTAAAGTCACACTCCTGCAATATATATTTCAATTTGAAAAATTATGTCACTGATCAACATACAGAGTCGCCACTCTCATTGAATGAGAGAATATAATAATTTTTTGAAAAGAACTAGACTCTATGACCAAACTGGACCAGACCCTGGGATGATTCAGCAAAGCAAGGAATTGGGCATCTTCAACTTGCTGTCATTTATCTATTCCCCAGCAGAGTCGCCATTTTGTTAGCTATTTTTCTTGCACGGATAAATAACTAGATCATAACTTGATCTCTCCCCTTTGATGCTCTTTTCCTAGCAAGAGAAATGCTAATTGACAAGGATTAAATCCTTCTTCACTTCGGGCTCCACAGACCCAGGCAGGTGTACCTATCTTCAGACTCACTGCCTCACAATGAAATCCTTGCAGTGGATCAGGGGTTCTCACAATGACTTGCTAATGTCTCTTGCTACAACTGATGCATGGCTTAGAAATCCAATCCGTGATATTAACAAAAGAAAACAATCATTGCAGAAAAATGACAAATGTGACAAGGGTAATCACCCTTCTTCTTTTCGAGTTTTAAACTCAGGCAGGTTAACCTAATGATTCACTCTTCAAGGAATCAACAAATAAATTGTACTACTTGAATACAATTAGACATGAATGTTCACAGTAACATGAAAGGGAAAAGTGATTTGATTAAATTGATGCTAGTTTGGCAAATGACTTCTAACAATAAAGACCAGTGCCTTCAATCCGGGCATGGAGTCAAAACCAGTAAATATAAACTCAAACTACAAACCATGTTTCATTGATTAATATCCCTGCGTTAATGCCTTACATTAACACATTTCCATCGCTCAATATGAAGAATTATACAAATTCATAGCACTAATCAATTTCCAATCTGCGTTTAAGGATTTTACAATCCTTCCTTGAAGGATATCCAAATACAAACAGATACATTCTCCCTTGGAGAAGACAAACTCAATATCCCTTGAACACTGAATTCATACTGAAATTGAAACTCAATACAATGAAGACAATTCTCTAAAAACCATACATGCCTTACATATATTTCGATTTGCAATCAAATTTACAAACATTTATATTGAATCTATGACAGAAAATGAAACACACAGAAAACCATTATGCTAGACAGTCATGAACCAAAGTTGGAACTCAAACTTGCAGAGCTCTGCTCCTGCAAAAAGATTGGAACCCTCCAAACTGAAAAGAAACTAGACTAAGAAGAGAAGGGGAAAACACCAGAAAGCATCACCAACTGACACTTGTCAAACTCTAAACTACTCACTGAATGAGTCATCTGCCTTCAAACTGGAAATGGGACATGTTCTCAATTCTGGAAAGCCCCTGTCATCTTCTTCAAACTGATTGTGAATCACCAGATGCAACAAAAAAGATATTTCCAAAATATCTTCCTGGCCCCCTGTTTCTTTCAACTGCAAATATCTCGAAACCAGCATGACCTGCATTGAAACTGACCTCAGAAATGGATTCCTCGTCTTCTCACCTTTTCGGCGGTATATAATGCTTGATACCCGGGCGAAAAATAAAGCCCCCAACAATTAATTTTGTCCATGCTCTGCAACTTAGATTTTTTGAATTTTTTATATAGTTAAAACTATATAAAAAACATTTATAATTTTGATTTTTGAATCGAGAATGCATGGGAGAATAATAAAATATTATTTTTAATACCCCGGAGCGGGACCCACACGCCACCTCATCTGCCAACTCACCTGGTCGCATGATCGCATGCACCAGAAATGGTGCATGCGACCATGCGACCACTTCATGCGACCACTTCACTACAAAATTTGGTTTGGGCCCGTCGGCACGAAAATCAAGGCAAGCAACAGGGAGTTGCACGTGCATAGCTTTCTTCATTTCAACTTATTTCATATGTTTGCTTGGTTGTATATATTCATTACAATTTCCCCATTCCGGATGAATGTGGGACTAATATCTTTGAGGTTTTAAAGACTTTGCAATAAAATATTGTCTCTTATGGCGAGCTAGCGCACATGTTTTGAGGTGGGACCACAAGGCACAAGCCTTTCCTCCTCCTTCAACTTACACTATACTTGGGCGGCCTTGTATTTGAACATATCATTGACATGAAACTTAATGAATGTGGGATAAATGTCCTCTGTGATCTTATAGGCAGTTTTGATAGTGACTCACTCAGTCACCTGTATCTTGCGAACTAGGAGGAATTTTTAAAATCGCTCCGGTGAGAATGTAGAGAACTTGATTTGCGACAACATATCCAAAAATTAGCTCAATCCAATGGTTCAAGAAAAAGTTATGCCCCCCGCAATATGACTATTTTTTCTTCTTCTACAAATCCGTGACTTCACAAATTCGTGTTTGCAAAAATAAATCATTATGTGGATGGTATTTCTTTTAGCATCCTCCTTTATTCAAAACGTCCCTCTATCATATATTAGCTTCCCTTTACATGCTCAAAATGTGCCTCTATCCTTCACATGAGGCTCTCTGGTACCTTCATAAAACCTCCATTTTGCAGGCTTCTGTATCAATGCACAGACCCTCCAATTCGGGTATGAGATCCCTACAAATATTGTGTGAGTCTCCTCTCTTATATTGCCCACTAATAGAAGTAGAGCCCCCATTGCCAATCCTTCTTTCAAGATTAATGCCACTTTTTCTTGTGACAGGAAAAATACTAGAGAATTTTGTCAAAATTATCAATGCATTATGAATATCCATGTATTCATTTGATTGCAAACATTGGGAATCAGTGTACACTTAAAACATGTAACCGTTGATGCTCTCTAAGCATCATTCACCTCCGACAAAGTATGACCATGATTTAACAAAACTTTAAACATACTTCTCACCTTTTACACTTTTGCAAAGTCACCATGAATGCCGACTGACCTCTAGAAGTGGCCTTAAAATTGACAAAAAGCAAACATAGGATCACGCCACTGGGAGCATAAACTCCTCTCCAACTTCTCAACACGCCGGTCAAAGGAAGATGCTCAGAAAGATTTGGGCCAAAAGAGTTCAACAATCAAACAATTCCCTTTGAAATCATTGCCTATTCGCACTTGTCAAAGTACATAAATTTCATCTGGAACTGGCCTAGAAAACTGAATGTATCACCTAACTGGGTGCCACCACTGAACATGCACATTCCTTGCTACATACTCATCTACCCTGCAAAACGGTGTCCCATGACGACAACTGAGCCAAAAGTTACAAGCCTTCAAAGCTGCCCCTTTCATTTTGTTTTCTGCAAACACACTGTCAGAACTTGACAAATTGCATCCGAAATCACCCTAGAAAAATACCAAATAGAGTCCGAGGAGGCTATAAATTGGCATAAAAGTTCATTTAGATACAAACAACATGATTCAATCACTGCTTGGAACTGGACACTAGCGGGGAAAAAGATATGGCCTCACAAAAATAGGTACTTGCAGAGATAGACTGAGAAAATGCAGAAAACTCTTAAAAGTTGCAGTTGGAATTGGTTTCAAAAAGACATCAAATAGATTGACAGAAAGCTCAAATCTGAACTGGAAGTGATATGTCAACTTTTCAATGCAGACCAACAAAAATTTCACTCATAGGTTTGACCGGTCAAAATTTATAACCGATCAAATTTGGCCTCCGGCAAACTGATGCACTTCACAGTCTTTGCAAACAGCAGAAAACTGCAAATGGAATCACATTGGGAAACTCATCCAATGGATTCGTCATGAGCTAAAAACTGACAGGGATGAAGTAAAACTCATTTATAATGTAGGGACATGACCATCACTTCATTTTCAATCACTGGGCAAAAGATAAAAGCTATCAAACAGGGCCTCCGACAAACAAATGAACAAGTGCATAAGTGCAAAATTAAGAAAACACCTCCAGAAGGGGATGAATAAACAGGGTTAAAACTCATCACTGGGACTTGAAACCTGATACATAGAGAGTATGCAATGTGTACAACAAGAGGTCAGGCTCAGATTTTCATGACACTCTCTAGGATGCATATTATTCAACCTCAAAGTGGCCCTTCCCGGTGATTTATACACTTAGCAATTTCTGAATTTCTGATTTTGAGACCCCTTAGGAAGGAGCTGATGAAAACCCATTTGAAAATGCCATCTAAGGACTCCAATCAACTCAATGGGATGTATGAAAGGCAATGAACACATATACTTCATGACATGACTTCAAATACGTCCATGCTAGCATGCAATACAAAGCCAAAAAGTGAGCACTAATCAAGAATTTTACATGGTACCTCAAAACTGTATTTTGAGTACCAACAGTGGCTCCGTCTGAGGATGGTTGAATGCAAGTTCAACACAAGAATCTTAGAATCTCTTGGGTGAGCAGACCAATCTAAGACATCTCCTTATTACTCCAAATCTTCTCAAAAACTGGTTCCAAAGCTCCTTAAAACTGGTTCCTTATTCAAACACAAACTACACTACTGCAAACAAAGCAGCTATACAAATGTACAAACTTCTTACAAATAAAAACCATGGTTGAAAACTTCACTTACCCCGATCAAAAACATGGTTCTCTTTTCCACCATGCATTGGAATCAAACTAAAATTCTCTCTTGCACTCGCATGGCTGACAACATGAAAACTCTTCACAAGAACATTAGGCAACATATAATCTATATATTCATATCCATCCAATGCCTGAGAATCAAACTCAATCTGGATATACTGATCATTCTCATAAATGTGCTGGTCACATTCACTGATATCATTAGTTTGCACAAAAGAAAAAGAAATACTATCCACCGCATCCGGCAAACTAATCCGGGACTGATTTTCACAAAATGGGAGCACACAACCTTGCTGATTGCAAACCTCAGATTTATCATTATCTTCATCACATTTTTGGAGGTCAAAAATAAAACTCTGATACTCACACTCATGCAAAGACAGCAAACAATCAGGAGGCTCCTCGTAAATTATTTCTTTTTCGTCCGGCTGAGATGAAACCAGGAAATCAGACTCATATTCAGATTCATCATCAAATGAATGTACTATATCAGCTTCAACATGGACTGGATCTTCAATAAACTCTTCAAATAGCGGGTTAGAAACCAAATGAAAATGTGAATCATAGAAGTTTCTACATAGTGCTGGCTGATCACAATCAATCTTCTCATTAAACAAAGGATTTGATATATCATTAAACACATTTTCAGACTCACTATCATGGATACTTACAGAACAATAAAAATCTGAATCTGAATCACTTAACTTTGAATCCAAAACACCAACACATTCATCAATGAGAGAACTACTATCTTCACTTACACCATCTTCATCCGAATAACCATACTCTACACTGCATTCATTTTCAGATTGAGAATCATTATCCTTTTCAGAGTCATAGAAGTCACCATCAATAGATTCATCCCTATCACTCTGACATTCATCATCAGCATCATCATTGCATTCATCAGGTACATCTGAAAAGTGAGATACTTCACTTTTAAATGCACTAGGGGAAAAAATTTTGTCCTCATAAATTTCCTTTTCAGATTGAGGATCACACTCGCTCTCAGCCTTGACCGCAATACTTTCACATTCATGTTCAAACTGAGATCCTTCTACCCACACAATATATTTTGCTTTTGTTCTCGCATCCCAGTGAATAGATTCAGGATCACATAATTCTAGAAACAAATCAATACGATAAAGTTCCTGAAAAACATCATCAACTTGAAGCTGATTAAATGTTGCAACAAACCTTTCATAAAACAGACACACTGATTCGTCTTTCCTTCTCCCTACTTCCATTTTTAAGAACTCAATTTCCTTTTCCTGAATTTCATGCTTAATCATTGCAAGGTTATTTTCATCTTCTTCAAAAGTGGACAAAGAAAAATCAGATCTAGGAATGACATCTAGATCTTCAACATTTACTGTTTCAGACAACATAGCTCCTTGACAGTGCATCTTTTCTCTTCTACAACTTATACTGTCACAACCTCAAATGTATGTACTTCTCATCATAGATTTTCAACAGAACTTTTTCAAACAGAGAAGCATACACAAGACTCACTAAATTTCCTTGGCTTAGTGACTATATCATTGAATAAGGATCACATGCCATATCATAAATGAATGGGAAATACCTAGACAAATTTGTTTTGCTGCTGTCCCCTTACTTTTCAATTGAGAGCTGAAGCAAATCTTCAAACCTTAAATTCTCCCGGATACCGAGTCGTTACCTCCTTGCAAAGGAAACAGAATATTCACTGATCTTGATACGGAATCGCCACCTCTCTAAAAGAGGACAATAACTCAAACCTTACTGATCAATTGTAAATTTACAATGCATTCTTCACCAGTAAAGTCACACTCCTGCAATATATATTTCAATTTGAAAAATTATGTCACTGATCAACATACAGAGTCGCCACTCTCATTGAATGAGAGAATATAATAATTTTTTGAAAAGAACTAGACTCTATGACCAAACTGGACCAGACCCTGGGATGATTCAGCAAAGCAAGGAATTGGGCATCTTCAACTTGCTGTCATTTATCTATTCCCCAGCAGAGTCGCCATTTTGTTAGCTATTTTTCTTGCACGGATAAATAACTAGATCATAACCTGATCTCTCCCCTTTGATGCTCTTTTCCTAGCAAGAGAAATGCTAATTGACAAGGATTAAATCCTTCTTCACTTCGGGCTCCACAGACCCAGGCAGGTGTACCTATCTTCAGACTCACTGCCTCACAATGAAATCCTTGCAGTGGATCAGGGGTTCTCACAATGACTTGCTAATGTCTCTTGCTACAACTGATGCATGGCTTAGAAATCCAATCCGTGATATTAACAAAAGAAAACAATCATTGCAGAAAAATGACAAATGTGACAAGGGTAATCACCCTTCTTCTTTTCGAGTTTTAAACTCAGGCAGGTTAACCTAATGATTCACTCTTCAAGGAATCAACAAATAAATTGTACTACTTGAATACAATTAGACATGAATGTTCACAGTAACATGAAAGGGAAAAGTGATTTGATTAAATTGATGCTAGTTTGGCAAATGACTTCTAACAATAAAGACCAGTGCCTTCAATCCGGGCATGGAGTCAAAATCAGTAAATATAAACTCAAACTACAAACCATGTTTCATTGATTAATATCCCTGCGTTAATGCCTTACATTAACACATTGCCATCGCTCAATATGAAGAATTATACAAATTCATAGCACTAATCAATTTCCAATCTGCGTTTAAGGATTTTACAATCCTTCCTTGAAGGATATCCAAATACAAACAGATACATTCTCCCTTGGAGAAGACAAACTCAATATCCCTTGAACACTGAATTCATACTGAAATTGAAACTCAATACAATGAAGACAATTCTCTGAAAATCATACATGCCTTACATATATTTCGATTTGCAATCAAATTTACAAACATTTATATTGAATCTATGACAGAAAATGAAACACACAGAAAACCATTATGCTAGACAGTCATGAACCAAAGTTGGAACTCAAACTTGCAGAGCTCTGCTCCTGCAAAAAGATTGGAACCCTCCAAACTGAAAAGAAACTAGACTAAGAAGAGAAGGGGAAAACACCAGAAAGCATCACCAACTGACACTTGTCAAACTCTAAACTACTCACTGAATGAGTCATCTGCCTTCAAACTGGAAATGGGACATGTTCTCAATTCTGGAAAGCCCCTGTCATCTTCTTCAAACTGATTATGAATCACTAGATGCAACAAAAAAGATATTTCCAAAATATCTTCCTGGCCCCCTGTTTCTTTCAACTGCAAATATCTCGAAACCAGCATGACCTGCATTGAAACTGACCTCAGAAATGGATTCCTCGTCTTCTCACCTTTTCGACGGTATATAATGCTTGATACCCAGGCGAAAAATAAAGCCCCCAACAATTAATTTTGTCCATGCTCTGCAACTTAGATTTTTTGAATTTTTTATATAGTTAAAACTATATAAAAAACATTTATAATTTTGATTTTTGAATCGAGAATGCATGGGAGAATAATAAAATATTATTTTTAATACCTCGGAGCGGGACCCACACGCCACCTCATCTGCCAACTCACCTGGTCGCATGATCGCATGCGCCAAAAATGGTGCATGCGACCATGCGACCAGTTCATGCGACCACTTCATGCGACCACTTCACTACAAAATTTGGTTTGGGCCCGTCGGCACGAAAATCAAGGCAAGCAACAGGGAGTTGCACGTGCATAGCTTTCTTCATTTCAACTTATTTCATATGTTTGCTTGGTTGTATATATTCATTACAATTTCCCCATTCCGGATGAATGTGGGACTAATATCTTTGAGGTTTTAAAGACTTTGCAATAAAATATTGTCTCTTATGGCGAGCTGGCGCACATGTTTTGAGGTGGGACCACAAGGCACAAGCCTTTCCTCCTCCTTCAACTTACACTATACTTGGGCGGCCTTGTATTTGAACATATCATTGACATGAAACTTAATGAATGTGGGATAAATGTCCTCTGTGATCTTATAGGCAGTTTTGATAGTGACTCACTCAGTCACCTGTATCTTGCGAACTAGGAGGAATTTTTAAAATCGCTCCGGTGAGAATGTAGAAAACTTGATTTTCGACAACATATCGAAACATTAGCTCAATCCAATGGTTCAAGAAAAAGTTATGCCCCCCGCAATATGACTATTTTTTCTTCTTCTACAAATCCGTGACTTCACAAATTCGTGTTTGCAAAAATAAATCATTATGTGGATGGTATTTCTTTTAGCATCCTCCTTTATTCAAAACGTCCCTCTATCATATATTAGCTTCCCTTTACATGCTCAAAATGTGCCTCTATCCTTCACATGAGGCTCTCTGGTACCTTCATAAAACCTCCATTTTGCAGGCTTCTGTATCAATGCACAGACCCTCCAATTCAGGTATGAGATCCCTACAAATATTGTGTGAGTCTCCTCTCTTATATTTCCCACTAATAGAAGTAGAGCCCCCATTGCCAATCCTTCTTTCAAGATTAATGCCACTTTTTCTTGTGACAGGAAAAATACTAGAGAATTTTGTCAAAATTATCAATGCATTATGAATATCCATGTATTCATTTGATTGCAAACATTGGGAATCAGTGTACACTTAAAACATGTAACCGTTGATGCTCTCTAAGCATCATTCACCTCCGACGAAGTATGACCATGATTTAACAAAAACTTTAAACATACTTCTCACCTTTTACACTTTTGCAAAGTCACCATGAATGCCGACTGACCTTTAGAAGTGGCCTTAAAATTGACAAAAAGCAAACATAGGATCACGCCACTGGGAGCATAAACTCCTCTCCAACTTCTCAACACGCCGGTCAAAGGAAGATGCTCAGAAAGATTTGGGCCAAAAGAGTTCAACAATCAAACAATTCCCTTTGAAATCATTGCCTATTCGCACTTGTCAAAGTACATAAATTTCATCTGGAACTGGCCTAGAAAACTGAATGTATCACCTAACTGGGTGCCACCACTGAACATGCACATTCCTTGCTACATACTCATCTACCCTGCAAAACGGTGTCCCATGACAACAACTGAGGCAAAAGTTACAAGCCTTCAAATCTGCCCCTTTCATTTTGTTTTCTGCAAACACACTGTCAGAACTTGATAAATTGCATCCGAAATCACCCTAGAAAAATACCAAATAGAGTCCGAGGAGGCTATAAATTGGCATAAAAGTTCATTTAGATACAAACAACATGATTCAATCACTGCTTGGAACTGGACACTAGCGGGGAAAAAGATATGGCCTCACAAAAATAGGTACTTGCAGAGATAGACCGAGAAAATGCAGAAAACTCTTAAAAGTTGCAGTTGGAATTGGTTTCAAAAAGACATCAAATAGATTGACAGAAAGCTCAAATCTGAACTGGAAGTGATATGTCAACTTTTCAATGCAGACCAACAAAAATTTCACTCATAGGTTTGACCGGTCAAAAGTTATAACCGATCAAATTTGGCCTCCGGCAAACTGATGCACTTCACAGTCTTTGCAAACAGCAGAAAACTGCAAATGGAATCACATTGGGAAACTCATCCAATGGATTCGTCATGAGCTAAAAACTGACAGGGATGAAGTAAAACTCATTTATAATGTAGGGACATGACCATCACTTCATTTTCAATCACTGGGCAAAAGATAAAAGCTATCAAACAGGGCCTCCGACAAACAAATGAACAAGTGCATAAGTGCAAAATTAAGAAAACACCTCCAGAAGGGGATGAATAAACAGGGTTAAAACTCATCACTGGGACCTGAAACCTGATACATAGAGAGTATGCAATGTGTACAACAAGAGGTCAGGCTCAGATTTTCATGACACTCTCTAGGATGCATATTATTCAACCTCAAAGTGGCCCTTCCCGGTGATTTATACACTTAGCAATTTCTGAATTTCTGATTTTGAGACCCCTTAGGAAGGAGCTGATGAAAACCCATTTGAAAATGCCATCTAAGGACTCCAATCAACTCAATGGGATGTATGAAAGGCAATGAACACATATACTTCATGACATGACTTCAAATACGTCCATGCTAGCATGCAATACAAAGCCAAAAAGTGAGCACTAATCAAGAATTTTACATGGTACCTCAAAACTGTATTTTGAGTACCAACAGTGGCTCCGTCTGAGGATGGTTGAATGCAAGTTCAACACAAGAATCTTAGAATCTCTTGGGTGAGCAGACCAATCTAAGACATCTCCTTATTACTCCAAATCTTCTCAAAAACTGGTTCCAAAGCTCCTTAAAACTGGTTCCTTATTCAAACACAAACTACACTACTGCAAACAAAGCAGCTATACAAATGTACAAACTTCTTACAAATGGAAACCATGGTTGAAAACTTCACTTACCCCGATCAAAAACATGGTTCTCTTTTCCACCATGCATTGGAATCAAACTAAAATTCTCTCTTGCACTCGCATGGCTGACAACATGAAAACTCTTCACAAGAACATTAGGCAACATATAATCTATATATTCATATCCATCCAATGCCTGAGAATCAAACTCAATCTGGATATACTGATCATTCTCATAAATGTGCTGGTCACATTCACTGATATCATTAGTTTGCACAAAAGAAAAAGAAATACTATCCACCGCATCCGGCAAACTAATCCGGGACTGATTTTCACAAAATGGGAGCACACAACCTTGCTGATTGCAAACCTCAGATTTATCATTATCTTCATCACATTTTTGGAGGTCAAAAATAAAACTCTGATACTCACACTCATGCAAAGACAGCAAACAATCAGGAGGCTCCTCGTAAATTATTTCTTTTTCGTCCGGCTGAGATGAAACCAGGAAATCAGACTCATATTCAGATTCATCATCAAATGAATGTACTATATCAGCTTCAACATGGACTGGATCTTCAATAAACTCTTCAAATAGCGGGTTAGAAACCAAATGAAAATGTGAATCATAGAAGTTTCTACATAGTGCTGGCTGATCACAATCAATCTTCTCATTAAACAAAGGATTTGATATATCATTAAACACATTTTCAGACTCACTATCATGGATACTTACAGAACAATAAAAATCTGAATCTGAATCACTTAACTTTGAATCCAAAACACCAACACATTCATCAATGAGAGAACTACTATCTTCACTTACACCATCTTCATCCGAATAACCATACTCTACACTGCATTCATTTTCAGATTGAGAATCATTATCCTTTTCAGAGTCATAGAAGTCGCCATCAATAGATTCATCCCTATCACTCTGACATTCATCATCAGCATCATCATTGCATTCATCAGGTACATCTGAAAAGTGAGATACTTCACTTTTAAATGCACTAGGGGAAAAAATTTTGTCCTCATAAATTTCCTTTTCAGATTGAGGATCACACTCGCTCTCAGCCTTGACCGCAATACTTTCACATTCATGTTCAAACTGAGATCCTTCTACCCACACAATATATTTTTCTTTTGTTCTCGCATCCCAGTGAATAGATTCAGGATCACATAATTCTAGAAACAAATCAATACGATAAAGTTCCTGAAAAACATTATCAACTTGAAGCTGATTAAATGTTGCAACAAACCTTTCATAAAACAGACACACTGATTCGTCTTTCCTTCTCCCTACTTCCATTTTTAAGAACTCAATTTCCTTTTCCTGAATTTCATGCTTAATCATTGCAAGGTTATTTTCATCTTCTTCAAAAGTGGACAAAGAAAAATCAGATCTAGGAATGACATCTAGATCTTCAACATTTACTGTTTCAGACAACATAGCTCCTTGACAGTGCATCTTTTCTCTTCTACAACTTATACTGTCACAACCTCAAATGTATGTACTTCTCATCATAGATTTTCAACAGAACTTTTTCAAACAGAGAAGCATACACAAGACTCACTAAATTTCCTTGGCTTAGTGACTATATCATTGAATAAGGATCACATGCCATATCATAAATGAATGGGAAATACCTAGACAAATTTGTTTTGCTGCTGTCCCCTTACTTTTCAATTGAGAGCTGAAGCAAATCTTCAAACCTTAAATTCTCCCGGATACCGAGTCGTTACCTCCTTGCAAAGGAAACAGAATATTCACTGATCTTGATACGGAATCGCCACCTCTCTAAAAGAGGACAATAACTCAAACCTTACTGATCAATTGTAAATTTACAATGCATTCTTCACCAGTAAAGTCACACTCCTGCAATATATATTTCAATTTGAAAAATTATGTCACTGATCAACATACAGAGTCGCCACTCTCATTGAATGAGAGAATATAATAATTTTTTGAAAAGAACTAGACTCTATGACCAAACTGGACCAGACCCTGGGATGATTCAGCAAAGCAAGGAATTGGGCATCTTCAACTTGCTGTCATTTATCTATTCCCCAGCAGAGTCGCCATTTTGTTAGCTATTTTTCTTGCACGGATAAATAACTAGATCATAACTTGATCTCTCCCCTTTGATGCTCTTTTCCTAGCAAGAGAAATGCTAATTGACAAGGATTAAATCCTTCTTCACTTCGGGCTCCACAGACCCAGGCAGGTGTACCTATCTTCAGACTCACTGCCTCACAATGAAATCCTTGCAGTGGATCAGGGGTTCTCACAATGACTTGCTAATGTCTCTTGCTACAACTGATGCATGGCTTAGAAATCCAATCCGTGATATTAACAAAAGAAAATAATCATTGCAGAAAAATGACAAATGTGACAAGGGTAATCACCCTTCTTCTTTTCGAGTTTTAAACTCAGGCAGGTTAACCTAATGATTCACTCTTCAAGGAATCAACAAATAAATTGTACTACTTGAATACAATTAGACATGAATGTTCACAGTAACATGAAAGGGAAAAGTGATTTGATTAAATTGATGCTAGTTTGGCAAATGACTTCTAACAATAAAGACCAGTGCCTTCAATCCGGGCATGGAGTCAAAACCAGTAAATATAAACTCAAACTACAAACCATGTTTCATTGATTAATATCCCTGCGTTAATGCCTTACATTAACACATTTCCATCGCTCAATATGAAGAATTATACAAATTCATAGCACTAATCAATTTCCAATCTGCGTTTAAGGATTTTACAATCCTTCCTTGAAGGATATCCAAATACAAACAGATACATTCTCCCTTGGAGAAGACAAACTCAATATCCCTTGAACACTGAATTCATACTGAAATTGAAACTCAATACAATGAAGACAATTCTCTAAAAACCATACATGCCTTACATATATTTCGATTTGCAATCAAATTTACAAACATTTATATTGAATCTATGACAGAAAATGAAACACACAGAAAACCATTATGCTAGACAGTCATGAACCAAAGTTGGAACTCAAACTTGCAGAGCTCTGCTCCTGCAAAAAGATTGGAACCCTCCAAACTGAAAAGAAACTAGACTAAGAAGAGAAGGGGAAAACACCAGAAAGCATCACCAACTGACACTTGTCAAACTCTAAACTACTCACTGAATGAGTCATCTGCCTTCAAACTGGAAATGGGACATGTTCTCAATTCTGGAAAGCCCCTGTCATCTTCTTCAAACTGATTGTGAATCACCAGATGCAACAAAAAAGATATTTCCAAAATATCTTCCTGGCCCCCTGTTTCTTTCAACTGCAAATATCTCGAAACCAGCATGACCTGCATTGAAACTGACCTCAGAAATGGATTCCTCGTCTTCTCACCTTTTCGGCGGTATATAATACTTGATACCCGGGCGAAAAATAAAGCCCCCAACAATTAATTTTGTCCATGCTCTGCAACTTAGATTTTTTGAATTTTTTATATAGTTAAAACTATATAAAAAACATTTATAATTTTGATTTTTGAATCGAGAATGCATGGGAGAATAATAAAATATTATTTTTAATACCCCGGAGCGGGACCCACACGCCACCTCATCTGCCAACTCACCTGGTCGCATGATCGCATGCACCAGAAATGGTGCATGCGACCATGCGACCACTTCATGCGACCACTTCACTACAAAATTTGGTTTGGGCCCGTCGGCACGAAAATCAAGGCAAGCAACAGGGAGTTGCACGTGCATAGCTTTCTTCATTTCAAATTATTTCATATGTTTTCTTGGTTGTATATATTCATTACAATTTCCCCATTCCGGATGAATGTGGGACTAATATCTTTGAGGTTTTAAAGACTTTGCAATAAAATATTGTCTCTTATGGCGAGCTGGCGCACATGTTTTGAGGTGGGACCACAAGGCACAAGCCTTTCCTCCTCCTTCAACTTACACTATACTTGGGCGGCCTTGTATTTGAACATATCATTGACATGAAACTTAATGAATGTGGGATAAATGTCCTCTATGATCTTATAGGCAGTTTTGACAGTGACTCACTCAGTCACCTGTATCTTGCGAACTAGGAGGAATTTTTAAAATCGCTCCGGTGAGAATGTAGAGAACTTGATTTGCGACAACATATCCAAAAATTAGCTCAATCCAATGGTTCAAGAAAAAGTTATGCCCCCCGCAATATGACTATTTTTTCTTCTTCTACAAATCCGTGACTTCACAAATTCGTGTTTGCAAAAATAAATCATTATGTGGATGGTATTTCTTTTAGCATCCTCCTTTATTCAAAACGTCCCTCTATCATATATTAGCTTCCCTTTACATGCTCAAAATGTGCCTCTATCCTTCACATGAGGCTCTCTGGTACCTTCATAAAACCTCCATTTTGCAGGCTTCTGTATCAATGCACAGACCCTCCAATTCGGGTATGAGATCCCTACAAATATTGTGTGAGTCTCCTCTCTTATATTGCCCACTAATAGAAGTAGAGCCCCCATTGCCAATCCTTCTTTCAAGATTAATGCCACTTTTTCTTGTGACAGGAAAAATACTAGAGAATTTTGTCAAAATTATCAATGCATTATGAATATCCATGTATTCATTTGATTGCAAACATTGGGAATCAGTGTACACTTAAAACATGTAACCGTTGATGCTCTCTAAGCATCATTCACCTCCGACAAAGTATGACCATGATTTAACAAAACTTTAAACATACTTCTCACCTTTTACACTTTTGCAAAGTCACCATGAATGCCGACTGACCTCTAGAAGTGGCCTTAAAATTGACAAAAAGCAAACATAGGATCACGCCACTGGGAGCATAAACTCCTCTCCAACTTCTCAACACGCCGGTCAAAGGAAGATGCTCAGAAAGATTTGGGCCAAAAGAGTTCAACAATCAAACAATTCCCTTTGAAATCATTGCCTATTCGCACTTGTCAAAGTACATAAATTTCATCTGGAACTGGCCTAGAAAACTGAATGTATCACCTAACTGGGTGCCACCACTGAACATGCACATTCCTTGCTACATACTCATCTACCCTGCAAAACGGTGTCCCATGACGACAACTGAGCCAAAAGTTACAAGCCTTCAAAGCTGCCCCTTTCATTTTGTTTTCTGCAAACACACTGTCCGAACTTGATAAATTGCATCCGAAATCACCCTAGAAAAATACCAAATAGAGTCCGAGGAGGCTATAAATTGGCATAAAAGTTCATTTAGATACAAACAACATGATTCAATCACTGCTTGGAACTGGACACTAGCGGGGAAAAAGATATGGGCTCACAAAAATAGGTACTTGCAGAGATAGACTGAGAAAATGCAGAAAACTCTTAAAAGTTGCAGTTGGAATTGGTTTCAAAAAGACATCAAATAGATTGACAGAAAGCTCAAATCTGAACTGGAAGTGATATGTCAACTTTTCAATGCAGACCAACAAAAATTTCACTCATAGGTTTGACCGGTCAAAAGTTATAACCGATCAAATTTGGCCTCCGGCAAACTGATGCACTTCACAGTCTTTGCAAACAGCAGAAAACTGCAAATGGAATCACATTGGGAAACTCATCCAATGGATTCGTCATGAGCTAAAAACTGACAAGGATGAAGTAAAACTCATTTATAATGTAGGGACATGACCATCACTTCATTTTCAATCACTGGGCAAAAGATAAAAGCTATCAAACAGGGCCTCCGACAAACAAATGAACAAGTGCATAAGTGCAAAATTAAGAAAACACCTCCAGAAGGGGATGAATAAACAGGGTTAAAACTCATCACTGGGACCTGAAACCTGATACATAGAGAGTATGCAATGTGTACAACAAGAGGTCAGGCTCAGATTTTCATGACACTCTCTAGGATGCATATTATTCAACCTCAAAGTGGCCCTTCCCGGTGATTTATACACTTAGCAATTTCTGAATTTCTGATTTTGAGACCCCTTAGGAACGAGCTGATGAAAACCCATTTGAAAATGCCATCTAAGGACTCCAATCAACTCAATGGGATGTATGAAAGGCAATGAACACATATACTTCATGACATGACTTCAAATACGTCCATGCTAGCATGTAATACAAAGCCAAAAAGTGAGCACTAATCAAGAATTTTACATGGTACCTCAAAACTGTATTTTGAGTACCAACAGTGGCTCCGTCTGAGGATGGTTGAATGCAAGTTCAACACAAGAATCTTAGAATCTCTTGGGTGAGCAGACCAATATAAGACATCTCCTTATTACTCCAAATCTTCTCAAAAACTGGTTCCAAAGCTCCTTAAAACTGGTTCCTTATTCAAACACAAACTACACTACTGCAAACAAAGCAGCTATACAAATGTACAAACTTCTTACAAATGGAAACCATGGTTGAAAACTTCACTTACCCCGATCAAAAACATGGTTCTCTTTTCCACCATGCATTGGAATCAAACTAAAATTCTCTCTTGCACTCGCATGGCTGACAACATGAAAACTCTTCACAAGAACATTAGGCAACATATAATCTATATATTCATATCCATCCAATGCCTGAGAATCAAACTCAATCTGGATATACTGATCATTCTCATAAATGTGCTGGTCACATTCACTGATATCATTAGTTTGCACAAAAGAAAAAGAAATACTATCCACCGCATCCGGCAAACTAATCCGGGACTGATTTTCACAAAATGGGAGCACACAACCTTGCTGATTGCAAACCTCAGATTTATCATTATCTTCATCACATTTTTGGAGGTCAAAAATAAAACTCTGATACTCACACTCATGCAAAGACAGCAAACAATCAGGAGGCTCCTCGTAAATTTTTTCTTTTTCGTCCGGCTGAGATGAAACCAGGAAATCAGACTCATATTCAGATTCATCATCAAATGAATGTACTATATCAGCTTCAACATGGACTGGATCTTCAATAAACTCTTCAAATAGCGGGTTAGAAACCAAATGAAAATGTGAATCATAGAAGTTTCTACATAGTGCTGGCTGATCACAATCAATCTTCTCATTAAACAAAGGATTTGATATATCATTAAACACATTTTCAGACTCACTATCATGGATACTTACAGAACAATAAAAATCTGAATCTGAATCACTTAACTTTGAATTCAAAACACCAACACATTCATCAATGAGAGAACTACTATCTTCACTTACACCATCTTCATCCGAATAACCATACTCTACACTGCATTCATTTTCAGATTGAGAATCATTATCCTTTTCAGAGTCATAGAAGTCGCCATCAATAGATTCATCCCTATCACTCTGACATTCATCATCAGCATCATCATTGCATTCATCAGGTACATCTGAAAAGTGAGATACTTCACTTTTAAATGCACTAGGGGAAAAAATTTTGTCCTCATAAATTTCCTTTTCAGATTGAGGATCACACTCGCTCTCAGCCTTGACCGCAATACTTTCACATTCATGTTCAAACTGAGATCCTTCTACCCACACAATATATTTTGCTTTTGTTCTCGCATCCCAGTGAATAGATTCAGGATCACATAATTCTAGAAACAAATCAATACGATAAAGTTCCTGAAAAACATCATCAACTTGAAGCTGATTAAATGTTGCAACAAACCTTTCATAAAACAGACACACTGATTCGTCTTTCCTTCTCCCTACTTCCATTTTTAAGAACTCAATTTCCTTTTCCTGAATTTCATGCTTAATCATTGCAAGGTTATTTTCATCTTCTTCAAAAGTGGACAAAGAAAAATCAGATCTAGGAATGACATCTAGATCTTCAACATTTACTGTTTCAGACAACATAGCTCCTTGACAGTGCATTTTTTCTCTTCTACAACTTATACTGTCACAACCTCAAATGTATGTACTTCTCATCATAGATTTTCAACAGAACTTTTTCAAATAGAGAAGCATACACAAGACTCACTAAATTTCCTTGGCTTAGTGACTATATCATTGAATAAGGATCACATGCCATATCATAAATGAATGGGAAATACCTAGACAAATTTGTTTTGCTGCTGTCCCCTTACTTTTCAATTGAGAGCTGAAGCAAATCTTCAAACCTTAAATTCTCTCGGATACCGAGTCGTTACCTCCTTGCAAAGGAAACAGAATATTCACTGATCTTGATACGGAATCGCCACCTCTCTAAAAGAGGACAATAACTCAAACCTTACTGATCAATTGTAAATTTACAATGCATTCTTCACCAGTAAAGTCACACTCCTGCAATATATATTTCAATTTGAAAAATTATGTCACTGATCAACATACAGAGTCGCCACTCTCATTGAATGAGAGAATATAATAATTTTTTGAAAAGAACTAGACTCTATGACCAAACTGGACCAGACCCTGGGATGATTCAGCAAAGCAAGGAATTGGGCATCTTCAACTTGCTGTCATTTATCTATTCCCCAGCAGAGTCGCCATTTTGTTAGCTATTTTTCTTGGACGGATAAATAACTAGATCATAACCTGATCTCTCCCCTTTGATGCTCTTTTCCTAGCAAGAGAAATGCTAATTGACAAGGATTAAATCCTTCTTCACTTCGGGCTCCACAGACCCAGGCAGGTGTACCTATCTTCAGACTCACTGCCTCACAATGAAATCCTTGCAGTGGATCAGGGGTTCTCACAATGACTTGCTAATGTCTCTTGCTACAACTGATGCATGGCTTAGAAATCCAATCCGTGATATTAACAAAAGAAAACAATCATTGCAGAAAAATGACAAATGTGACAAGGGTAATCACCCTTCTTCTTTTCGAGTTTTAAACTCAGGCAGGTTAACCTAATGATTCACTCTTCAAGCAATCAACAAATAAATTGTACTACTTGAATACAATTAGACATGAATGTTCACAGTAACATGAAAGGGAAAAGTGATTTGATTAAATTGATGCTAGTTTGGCAAATGACTTCTAACAATAAAGACCAGTGCCTTCAATCCGGGCATGGAGTCAAAACCAGTAAATATAAACTCAAACTACAAACCATGTTTCATTGATTAATATCCCTGCGTTAATGCCTTACATTAACACATTTCCATCGCTCAATATGAAGAATTATACAAATTCATAGCACTAATCAATTTCCAATCTGCGTTTAAGGATTTTACAATCCTTCCTTGAAGGATATCCAAATACAAACAGATACATTCTCCCTTGGAGAAGACAAACTCAATATCCCTTGAACACTGAATTCATACTGAAATTGAAACTCAATACAATGAAGACAATTCTCTGAAAACCATACATGCCTTACATATATTTCGATTTGCAATCAAATTTACAAACATTTATATTGAATCTATGACAAAAAATGAAACACACAGAAAACCATTATGCTAGACAGTCATGAACCAAAGTTGGAACTCAAACTTGCAGAGCTCTGCTCCTGCAAAAAGATTGGAACCCTCCAAACTGAAAAGAAACTAGACTAAGAAGAGAAGGGGAAAACACCAGAAAGCATCACCAACTGACACTTGTCAAACTCTAAACTACTCACTGAATGAGTCATCTGCCTTCAAACTGGAAATGGGACATGTTCTCAATTCTGGAAAGCCCCTGTCATCTTCTTCAAACTGATTGTGAATCACCAGATGCAACAAAAAAGATATTTCCAAAATATCTTCCTGGCCCCCTATTTCTTTCAACTGCAAATATCTCGAAACCAGCATTACCTGCATTGAAACTGACCTCAGAAATGGATTCCTCGTCTTCTCACCTTTTCGACGGTATATAATGCTTGATACCCGGGCGAAAAATAAAGCCCCCAACAATTAATTTTGTCCATGCTCTGCAACTTAGATTTTTTGAATTTTTTATATAGTTAAAACTATATAAAAAACATTTATAATTTTGATTTTTGAATCGAGAATGCATGGGAGAATAATAAAATATTATTTTTAATACCCCGGAGCGGGACCCACACGCCACCTCATCTGCCAACTCACCTGGTCGCATGATCGCATGCGCCAGAAATGGTGCATGCGACCATGCGACCAGTTCATGCGACCAGTTCATGGGACCACTTCACTACAAAATTTGGTTTGGGCCCGTCGGCACGAAAATCAAGGCAAGCAACAGGGAGTTGCACGTGCATAGCTTTCTTCATTTCAACTTATTTCATATGTTTTCTTGGTTGTATATATTCATTACAATTTCCCCATTCCGGATGAATGTGGGACTAATATCTTTGAGGTTTTAAAGACTTTGCAATAAAATATTGTCTCTTATGGCGAGCTGGCGCACATGTTTTGAGGTGGGACCACAAGGCACAAGCCTTTCCTCCTCCTTCAACTTACACTATACTTGGGCGGCCTTGTATTTGAACATATCATTGACATGAAACTTAATGAATGTGGGATAAATGTCCTCTATGATCTTATAGGCAGTTTTGACAGTGACTCACTCAGTCACCTGTATCTTGTGAACTAGGAGGAATTTTTAAAATCGCTCCGGTGAGAATGTAGAGAACTTGATTTGCGACAACATATCCAAAAATTAGCTCAATCCAATGGTTCAAGAAAAAGTTATGCCCCCCGCAATATGACTATTTTTTCTTCTTCTACAAATCCGTGACTTCACAAATTCGTGTTTGCAAAAATAAATGATTATGTGGATGGTATTTCTTTTAGCATCCTCCTTTATTCAAAACGTCCCTCTATCATATATTAGCTTCCCTTTACATGCTCAAAATGTGCCTCTATCCTTCACATGAGGCTCTTTGGTACCTTCATAAAACCTCCATTTTGCAGGCTTCTGTATCAATGCACAGACCCTCCAATTCGGGAATGAGATCCCTACAAATATTGTGTGAGTCTCCTCTCTTATATTGCCCACTAATAGAAGTAGAGCCCCCATTGCCAATCCTTCTTTCAAGATTAATGCCACTTTTTCTTGTGACAGGAAAAATACTAGAGAATTTTGTCAAAATTATCAATGCATTATGAATATCCATGTATTCATTTGATTGCAAACATTGGGAATCAGTGTACACTTAAAACATGTAACCGTTGATGCTCTCTAAGCATCATTCACCTCCGACGAAGTATGACCATGATTTAACAAAACTTTAAACATACTTCTCACCTTTTACACTTTTGCAAAGTCACCATGAATGCTGACTGACCTCTAGAAGTGGCCTTAAAATTGACAAAAAGCAAACATAGGATCACGCCACTGGGAGCATAAACTCCTCTCCAACTTCTCAACACGCCGGTCAAAGGAAGATGCTTAGAAAGATTTGGGCCAAAAGAGTTCAACAATCAAACAATTCCCTTTGAAATCATTGCCTATTCGCACTTGTCAAAGTACATAAATTTCATCTGGAACTGGCCTAGAAAACTGAATGTATCACCTAACTGGGTGCCACCACTGAACATGCACATTCCCTGCTACATACTCATCTACCCTGCAAAACGGTGTCCCATGACGACAACTGAGGCAAAAGTTACAAGCCTTCAAAGCTGCCCCTTTCATTTTGTTTTCTGCAAACACACTGTCAGAACTTGATAAATTGCATCCGAAATCACCCTAGAAAAATACCAAATAGAGTCCGAGGAGGCTATAAATTGGCATAAAAGTTTATTTAGATACAAACAACATGATTCAATCACTGCTTGGAACTGGACACCAGCGGGGAAAAGGATATGGCCTCACAAAAATACGTACTTGCAGAGATAGACCGAGAAAATGCAGAAAACTCTTAAAAGTTGCAGTTGGAATTGGTTTCAAAAAGACATCAAATAGATTGACAAAAAGCTCAAATCTGAACTGGAAGTGATATGTCAACTTTTCAATGCAGACCAACAAAAATTTCACTGATAGGTTTGACCGGTCAAAAGTTATAACCGATCAAATTTGGCCTCCGGCAAACTGATGCACTTCACAGTCTTTGCAAACAGCAGAAAACTGCAAATGGAATCACATTGGGAAACTCATCCAATGGATTCGTCATGAGCTAAAAACTGACAGGGATGAAGTAAAAATCATTTATAATGTAGGGACATGACCATCACTTCATTTTCAATCACTGGGCAAAAGATAAAAGCTATCAAACAGGGCCTCCGACAAACAAATGAACAAGTGCATAAGTGCAAAATTAAGAAAACACCTCCAGAAAGGGATGAATAAACAGGGTTAAAACTCATCACTGGGACCTGAAACCTGATACATAGAGAGTATGCAATGTGTACAACAAGAGGTCAGGCTCAGATTTTCATGACACTCTCTAGGATGCATATTATTCAACCTCAAAGTGGCCCTTCCCGGTGATTTATACACTTAGCAATTTCTGAATTTCTGATTTTGAGACCCCTTAGGAACGAGCTGATGAAAACCCATTTGAAAATGCCATCTAAGGACTCCAATCAACTCAATGGGATGTATGAAAGGCAATGAACACATATACTTCATGACATGACTTCAAATACGTCCATGCTAGCATGCAATACAAAGCCAAAAAGTGAGCACTAATCAAGAATTTTACATGGTACCTCAAAATTGTATTTTGAGTACCAACAGGATGTGTGTCTTAACAGTGATAATATTGGTGAGGGTGTGAAGTATGATGCAGATAATGTCGGTCCTGTTCATATAACTAGGTTGGATA
>BSBK01008134.1:142500-188411 GCA_027943335.1 Chamaecyparis obtusa
AGGATCAGTTGCACAATTTAGTCGGAGGTCCTCTTCAGATGAGTGCATTAAGTGCCCTATGATTGATCAAGATGTTCTGGTTATTGTATCATGTTGTAGGCATGGGGATGAGTCATCTTTCCAATTTTCAGCCCCACACATGCCCCGTTGACATGTTTGCTAAAGCCATTTAGTTTGCAGATTGCTAATTTTTTCCAGTAGTGCATAGTTCAGTTTTCTGAGTAGCTCACTTTGGGATCTTGTCATTTGTGCCTACATCAAGGTCAAGCATCATTTAAAGATGTTCTATAATGTAGACATGAAGATGATTCTCCATGATAAGTTTTAGATTATGACAAATTCGATTGATCACTTTACTTGATCAATTCCAAATGGAGTTTCTATGAATTTGATTGTTTCAATTGAAGATGTTTTAAGTGGCCGAATTTGAAGTTTAATAATTAATAATTTCTTGATCATTTGATGAATCTGATTGTAGCCTTTTTTTCTATGTATGATAGAGAATCACTTTCCAAGGGTTTCAGATCATGAGGGTTCCATTTGACGTGATTGCCAAGTCAGACAAAAAGGTGTTTTATAATGATAAAAGTGTGGATGGAATAACTATGCAAAGTAACCATTTTCACAGAGTTATAACTTGATGTCAGACAAATGTTTCTGGATGGCAGTTGTTGTGTCGCATTCCTTGCACTTAACACTTCTATCAATTTCATTGGTTCGCCATCAGCTCTTCGTTTGCTATTTTTAACTAATCTCTTCCCAAGGAAGTCGGTAGTGTTTTCAGTTTGCGATTTGCCGGTAGTTCTGAACACCGCCTTCACATTTTAAAATCTCATGCCTCGCTCATTGTTTGATGAACCCCTTTAAAAGGGTGATTGTATGTGGTACAAAGTTCATGTTTTCCAAGTTTCAATGTTTAGTGTTGTGTTTTGATCGATGTTTTAATGGTGCGATTGGAGGCATTTTATTCAAATTTTCTAGTTGGCGAAATGATGAAAATTGAAGTTTTTAACAGTGTCCAGTTGATCTGATGTGATCCGGTTGCAAGCGCAAGACATTTTGAATGATTTTGGAGCCGGTTTTTTGAAATCAAAATTTTTTTAGGCAAGACCCACTTGGGGTCCAGCCTGCCTCATTATAAAAGGATTTCCTTGTGAGCCACAGGTGGTTCCTTTTTCTTTTTATTTAAAGGTTGCACTCAGATTCAAGCGTGAGAATGGCCTAAACATTTTTTGTTTTGCAGACACATCCAAGGTTCCAAGGCACTCTTATTAAATGGTATAGATGTTCTCTTAGCTGATGATCCTCTCATAAGGATAGTTGAGCCTGAGCATAATATTGTCCCTGAAAATAGGTTTTCTTTAATAGGTTTTGTAGCCAATTTCAATTAATAGTGAATCCAAAGAAAGACAAAACATCCAAGAGATTTGGGAGGGACAAAGTACCATTGTCTCAAGAGGCTGGTAAAGATGTTTTTGTTGACTTACAAAGTGATATATCTTTTGAAAGCATGCCTTGCAGCTGGGAAAGTAGATATAGTGGAAGCTTAACACCAGTTCAAGATTTTGAAGCTATGTTGGCCCGTTGTGATAATGATGAATGGGTTTCTAAATAAGATACAACATGAGATACATATTATATATCTTGGAACGAATGAAAGATTCAAAGTTCAAAACTAATGAATTGACAGAATGAGGATGAGATTGTGTGAGTGTTTATTGTGAGGGTGTGTGTTGTGCATACATCATTGATTGGGTGTTGAATGCACCAGTCTTTGTAGACTTGTGCACCAAATTCATTGATGAAGGTGTGTGTGTAGACCCGAGGGGAGTGTTTTTAGCCTCAATTTGCACTTTCCTTTTTGTATGTTGGATGTACCAGAGGAAGGTGAGTGATTTTTTGAGGAAGAGGTGGCCAAAGGTGTTTAGAAGCACACTAGCATGGCATCACGTGAAGAAAGGTAGGATGAGTATGTATCAATACAGTGAGTTCTTAGTTTTTTATTTGAAACACAACAAAATCAAGAGAGCAATACCTTTCCTGAGGCCCATAGGGCAGTAGGAGGGTGTGTGAATCTTATTGAGGGTTGCCTATGTTGCACACTAGGCACACTAGATAGCAAGGTGTTTTGTTGCATGCACTAAATGGAGGTTGCACGTAAACAAATTATGTGATGCATCCTTTGTGCATGCCTTTTAATATATACGCACTCCACTTTAGAAGCCATGTGTATGAAAGAGGCATCATCTTTTAGTTCAACATTATCTTTCTATTTTGGTTTCACATCATCATCTAGAAATGAGGGGCCGAAAGGAAAACTTTTAAAGAGTTTGGTGTTACTCAACAGTGCAGCTAATTTTGGTTCTGCATGATAAAATTCCAATCCAAGTATAGTGAATTCAAGAATAAAGCATGCATAATTGGGGTACCCAGTGTGTAGATTGAAAAGGGAAAATGTGAAAGGCCGCCATGGGTAATGGAGGCATGAGTTTTTGGTGGAAACTTGCTGCCGCCTTTTACACTAGGAGTTGTGTATACATTAGTACAGGGAATTATTGCAGACCATGGTGAATTTTGCAAGTGCTAGAGAATATTGGAAAATGTTTGTATGCTCAGGTATGAGGGAGTGGTTGGAGGTAAAAGAATAGTTAGTAGGCTATATTTTCACATTATCCCACATTTACTAAAAGTAGTTCATAAGTAACATTTGAAAGAAATTGCACTCACTTTCTTAGTAAAGTGAGAAAGGAAGGCGGGGGCCATGAGGAGGAAGCCATGCATGGAGTCTCTTAGGCCTTTGTGGGCCTGGCCATCTAGGTGCCTAGAGTAAAATTTGTAACAATAATTTATGAAACCAGAGACTTTAGTCCCACATTTACAGTGGGTATGAGAAATAGATTGTTTAAAAAGAAAAACCCAGAATGTCATAGTGTCTTAAGTAGACACATGATAGAAAGCTTTCCTCATGCATGCATGTAGACTGAGATGTTTGGTTGGTGATAGTTGGACAATGACCTGGTGGTTAGTGGCCCCACACATGAGGTAAAGATAATTTTGATAGAATGTGAAAATGACCATTGGTTACATTGGGATGCATGCCAGATCTGATGGATGTCGCTATAGCAGAAGGGTAGAGTTGCACAAGAATTACCGTTGTGCTTCAGTCACATGCTAACACATGGAACTCTGATGATGTGGCAAGATGGTGTAGTTTGGTGCCAAGTGGAAATTGTAGGTGAACCAAATTATGACATGTGGCATTTGATAGGTGACGAGGCACAAGACAGACAGTTGGTCGACCACCTCAAGATTTGTGTAGATCAAACAGTGCTCGCTATTCCAGAAGGAAGAAGATGCACAAGAGTTAACTTGGTAGGTTAGTGACAGAGCACAACATGTCATCCACTGAGTTGGTGGATATGTCATAGCTAGATGCATGATTAGTGAGAGGAGCCAATCACAGATCACCATGTGGTAGGGAGGTGTACACAGGTCCAACTGGGTGGTGAGGTGGTTGGATGATCTAATAAGATCATGCCACATGGCACATGGGCCCATTTCAAAATTCAAATGTCTTCAGAAAAAAATTAAATTAAAATCCGGATTATTATATAGTCTACACTATATCAATAAATCAAAAATTTAATATTGGAGGCTACTCACGAAAAATGATCTCTAGGGAACATTTTTTACTTGAATATACAAGTATTATATGTTTCCACAATCAGCACAAAATGATCTATCCAATGGTGATGTTTATTTTTAGTTTTGACAAAGTTGGTGAGAACAGTAATGGACTGTGTAATTCGAGGTCAAATTTGGGTAAAGATGCAGATATTTTGTAAAAGCTGTTCTAGAATGAAATGAAATCAGATTTGTTTGAGATATTTTTTGGTAGTCTTAGGGTTGACTATGTTTCCCTAAAAATGCCCTAAATGGTCCTAATCTTGTTGCAATCCTATATATGGATTTCCAAGACTATTTACAGAGGGTACTAGTTTTCTTGTTCACAAGGTCATATCCTAAACCTTCAGTCAAGGAGTGGGACATATTTTGTCCAGTTTGTATCGAAACATAGTAGAAAGTTGTAGATCATTTGCATATTGTGTCAAGTGGCTTTGAATCTTCAAGCAAGGTGTATGTAGAGGCTTAGGTCCTCATTCTTGATTCAAGTTTTTAGTTCCATTTCCCTCCAATCTATGTCAAGTTTTATGGGTTTTGAATGTTTTGATTCTTTGTATAGAGTTTATCTATGCATGTGTTATTTATCTTTAGTTATGGTTGAAATCAGATTAAAATATGCTTTAGATGATGCACAAGTTCATATGGTTTGCAAATGGAGTTTTGTAAGCAGTATGGTTCTGGGTATTTGTGTTTATGACTTGGATCTATGGTGAAGTAATAGTAATCAGTCTCTATATTCTGCAGTGTACTAGATTATTTGCCCAATGGATAAGGCATTGATTTGGAGCAAGTAAACCTTATGCTGATATATGTTTGGTTGGGATGTGTTGTATTCTGCAAAAGTTTAAATCAAATCCTTTCAATCATTTTAGTTTTATGTATTTAGGCCTCAGTTATTTCATAGCAATGTAGAGTCAATGAATGACTAGTTATCATTTAGTACTTTCTTGCTATTATCTTGTTTGTTCAATCTAGTCTTGGTGTTGAAAAGAGTGTTTCATTTACTAGATTAGGTGCACCTACCTTGGTTCTATAGAGCCAGAAGTAAAGAGGGTAGTCTTGTCCCTATAGTTGGTCCAATTACCTATAGATTTCCCCATATTTGGAACTGACCATTCCCAAAATCAGTCTTAGGTATATTGGTATCTCATGGAGTGTAAAATCCTATCGAGGAACCAACATGTTCTTCTTACTAGTCTTGCAATTTATTGCTCTATGACCAAATCTATTACATGTATAACAGTAACCATTGAAAGGTTTTACCTCTATACAATTTCTTGCATTGTGTCCATGCTTGTTACATGCAAAAAAAGTGTGTTCCATAGGCTTGCGCTCATTCTTAGGAGGATCACTATTGTCTTAGGTTTGATCTTCAGTCTTCTCAATATCAATAGAGCTCTTTTGTGAATCCTTTCTTTCTCGCATACTGTCAATCTGATTTTGTGTTTCATTGTATGCAATGCAGCCAATGTCTCCTTTGATTCTTCTTGCATGCAAGTGTAATTCTACCAATTCAGCACTGGTGTGTAATTTGTCAATATGTTTCTTTGCTTCTTTTAATTCAGACTCCAATCTTTCTTTGCAATTCCTTAGATCCAAGATTTCCAAATTGCTTCCCTTAATTCTTCATTGAGTTGAAGGTTCTCCTTGGCTTTTTCATTATAGACATCTTGATTGTTCATCAGTTTGTCATGAAATTCTTCAAGCTGACTTAACATGGATGCATTTTCTTCAGTCAACTTCTTGACCTTTTCTTCAAGTTCACTATTAGAGAATCCTTTCAAATCCTTTCTTAGTCTTTTGATAACTAATTGAGCATCATTGACTTTTTCTTTTAGTTCTTCAATTTATCTTTCTAAATTGTCCAAGTCTTCAAGACTGGCTTCAAGATTTTTCTTCAGATGTTTCATATCTTCTTTGTCCATGATCTCCTCAAGTGCTTAAAATTTTGTGTTGAGGACTAGAGCTTTGATACCAATTGTTAGGAATGGGAACACTAAGAGGGGTGGGTGAATCAGTGTTTACTTTATTTTAACTTTTTACTTTAATCTCTATGCAGAACATAAATGCTTAAGAACTTAATTAAACATTCACATAATCTTGAAACATGAAATCAACACATGACACCAATATGGTTACAGGGAAACCCAAATAGGTAAAAACTCTAGTGGGACTTGATACCCACTAATAATCTGGACTAGTGTTTTGTGATCCTTGTTAGAAGATCCTTTACCCTGTTAGGACTAGCTTTACAATGCTTTTAGTATAGTAGACCTTGTTAAGGGTCGGACCCTGTTAGGAGTCTTTTACAATGATCCCTGTTAGGGGAGTGGACTCACTATCCTAGAGCTCACTACTCAAATGGTGAAGGCTACAACCTTCTGATTTAGATACACACTATATCTGCAGGTGAATTATTCACTGTGGCACTGCTTGTCAAATCAGTTCCTTTGGCACGTTGATACTTTGACCTCTAGTAAAGCTCTAATACATCTTATGCTCACTTCACATACCTCTACTCTACATATCACATCTCTCTTTATACTTCCATACTAAATACAATGGGCGCACCTTATATTTATGCGCTCATACCAATTATACAATTAGGTCGGCCCTATAACTAGTTACAAACAATGCTTCCAAATGAATTGGCTTAAGTGTGCTTACAATTATACATGTACATATGTTGGAAACCTAAATACAATGGGCACATATCCTTTACAACATTAATTTATAATCGCAAACCAAAATAGTCACTGTTGGCTCCATGCTCTGTTCTCTGCTAGCACACACTGACTGTAACTTTCACATCTTTGCATATCTACTTGTGCACTCTTAGACTAAGCATAAGTATAGTCTAACAACCTTAATTTCTAGGGTGCATACCATAATTCATCCGTACACACATGTGTTGATGCTATGAGTCTCTGGTGCTCTGTATGTTGTCCAATATTCAACACTTAACTGAATTCTGATCTTTACACTTAGTGCGTTGACTCCAAACTACTATATAACTTTGTTGCCATAATGACAACACTATATCTAGTCATATATCTCAGTATAGACAACTTGCCAACACAAGTCCCATAGTTTAAACTTCTTAGGTGATTTTGAAATGGAGAAGAGTGGGAATGGAAGAAAGGTTCAATGGTTTTAGGTGGGTTGTGGTCTACAATATGATAGGCATACTATTACTAGTGCTCTGACAACTACTACTAGTGTGGATCAAAATTTAGGGAATTGGGAAAAGTGGTTTGGAAAATAGCAAGTGTGTGCAGATTAAGAGGATAGAGATAATATGATATTTTCTCAAATGTAGGAGGTCAAGGTGGACCTGAAAGGTAAGTTATCTATTGGACTCTCCCTAGATCTAGATATCCCCTTGATCAATACCTTGTTTGTCAGAATTTTGGCCTTTATCCTTATATATTCAACTAGCCTTTGTCCTTGATATGTTGTTTCCCTCCTTCAGACCTTCTAGAGTTCATTAGAATAATGATGCGAAGAAGAAGGATTGGACTTCTCTTTTTTTTATTAACTATTCTGAAAATTCAAGCTTTCTCCCTTTTAGGATCATTTTTGAGTCAGGTACAATTGCTATTTTAGTTCTAGATCGGGTGATTGACCATAATGTCTCTATTATGGTTCTCTCTATGGTTCAAATTTTTTAACCTTATGTTAAATATTGAGGTACTAAGGGATTTTGTCACAAAAATATGGAAGCTTAAAGATCATATTGCGGTTTCTTCTTTTCCTTGGGGTACTTTTTCCTTTTTGGTTTCCTATGAAGAGGATCTCTTAGATGTTCAATATGGGTTTCCATGTAGCAAAGTAAAATAATCCTTGGCTCTTAAAAAGGGGACTCCTAAAATGGATTTGTTTGATGCTTTTTTTGAAGTGGTCCCAGTCTAGGTGTGACTTCTAGGGTTAGACCTAGAGTATTGGCATGAGGATGTGGTCAAGGGTATTACTAGTTCTTTTGGTGATTTTTTGTCCTTATATTCCATGAAGTTGGCCAGAAAAAGAATGATGTATGCAAGGATTTGTATGGTTGTTAGTCATTCTATAGATCTTCTAATCTCCATTGAGTTATTATCTAAATTCGACAAGTGGGTGAAAGATATTGAATATGAATTGATTCCCTTTTTCTTCTTTGTATACAATAAATCAAGACATTGTGTGATGAATTGTCTCTTAAAAGATAGCAAGATGAAAAAGGGAAAGAAAAATGGAAATAACAAGTGGAAGCCTAAACAGGAGTCAGAATAATCTTATAAAAAAGAAATGGGAACCAAAGGTTAATGATATTTGGACCCAATTTGAAATGGATAATAAAGATGTGGGAAATATTGAAGAAGAAAAGAGTAATCATGATATTGATAACCAAGATAAAAAGGATGTCTAGGTCATAGACCAAGCCCAAAATGATGAGGGGAGCCAAAAATAAGTGGAGCCTATAAGTATCCCTAGGAAATATTGTGTGCGAGGAAAGGAGGAGGCTACTCAAGATGATGAAAATAATATAGTGGTCAGATAGGTGAGTGTGGACTCAATTTTAGTGCATTTCCCTCTCACTTCCCCTCTTTTTTTCCTTTGTTTACAAATTACTTGGTTTTCCCTTTGAAAATGGAGTTTTCAAATTGACCTATATAGAGAGGAGGTGTGAGAAAATCACTACAGGAAATATCTTTTCATAACATGATCAAAATTATAAGAAAAATGATGCTTGCATCCTAGAAGTACCAAAGTGACATAGAAGTGTTTGGTAAGGATAATATGATTCTTGATGACTCATATATGGAAGAGGAATTTTCATTCTCTTGGGTGGAAAGAAAGAATAAGAAATCCATGAATATTATTGCTTCAATAACGACAACAAGGAACAAAGTTAAAGGAGATGTTGGAGTATCTAAAAGAGTGGGAAGAGAGTAATTTAAATGGATCATAGAGTAGGAGATTCAACAAATTATTGGTGATGGGATTCAAAGAACTACCTCAGATATCTTTCTTAACTCTCCTGGTAAGAAATCAAATTCCTATCTTGGAACATTCAAGGTCTCAAAAAATCCCACAAACAAGATATTTTACATAATGTTGCTAGGGATCATCTGATGTATATATTTCTTATTCACAAATCTAAAATAGAAAAAGAAAGGGTTGAGAAATTAATCTTTTTGAATCTTGTATGGTGCATCATAATAGTTCTAAGGGTGCTTCAGATGGTATGTTCATCGTTTGGAACTCAAATCACATTAGTGGAAGTCCCATTTGGGAGAATAGTAATCATTTGGCTAATAAGTTCAAACATATTAGAAATTCTTTCAATTAGGCATTTTCTACAATTTATGCTCCAAATAATATGATTACTAAAAGGAAATTTTGGGAAAATCCTTCTCCTTTAGATAAAGATTTATGAATGATGCTTGGATCATCATGGGGGATTTCAATACCCCTCTCGGAGAAAAGGAGAAGTTTAGAGGGTATAAAACTCAAATTCATAGTAAGATAGATATATTAGAATTTATTAATGAATAATGACAGCATGGTATCAATCTCAGAGGGGCTTCCTATACCTATACCAAAAGAAGGTAGGAAAGTGAATTAATTCAATAGAGAGTGGATAGAGATCTTGTTTCTAAAGACTATTTTCTATAATATTATTGTTCCTTAAATGATCTAGGATTGATACTTATCACCACCCTCTCATATTTCTTTTTAATTTGATAAATAAATAAAAAATGTTCCATTCATGTTTGAAAAGATGTGACTTTCACATCCAATTTGTATGATTGTACTAAGAAATGGTGAAATATAAATTTAGAGGGTATATAAATATTTAGGGTCATAAAGAAACTTAGGGAAGTTAAAGTGAAATGTAGAAGGTGGATATTTTATTCTTGAATTCTTCTCTGCAACTTGGTCTAAAGTAAATGTAGGAGAAAATTGAGTTGGAAGTTTATGTAGAGGATTACCTTTCTCAGGAAAATGAGATTTTGGTTAAATATAATAATATCAAGCCTAGGGAAGAGGCCTTTTGGAAACAAAGATGTATATCTTTGTGACTCTCATCAAGTAATAGGAACACTTATTTCTTTCATATCACCAATCTTAAACATAGTGGTGCAAAAAAAATTGATCATCTTATCAAGAATGGTACAAGGGTTGAGAAAGAAGAATTTATAAGAAAAGAGGCAATTAACTTTTCTCTTCTTTTTTAACTACTAAAAATTATCTTGGTGCTAATGCAAAACTTCCCTACTAGAGGATATCCTTAAAATCTTGAACAAAGATCAATACAAATTGCTTTTGGAAATTCCTATTGTAGAGGAAATAAAAAAATGTTGGTTTATCCTTTGAGGGGAACAAGGCCTTGAGCCCCAATGGATTTTCCTTATTATTTTTCTAATCTTTCTAGGATATTCTGGAGGATATGGGGAATGTTGCAAAATAATTCTCTTGATCAAGAAGGATTATTAAGGAACTAAACTCTACATTTTGGTCCTCATTCCTAAAGTGACTGGTGCTAATACTATGGATGTTTTTTGGCTAATTAGTCTTTGTAAATTTTTATACAATCTTTTATCCAAATTCCTTACTTTTATATTAGTAAGTTCTCTCCCCTTTCTCATTTCTTCTCAATAAAATAGTTGTGTCTGGGAAGAAAATTATAGAATTGGTTATTATTATACATGAGAACATCCACTCCTTAGAAGCTTCTAAGAAACAAGATTTCTTTTTGAAACTTGATCCCTCCAAAGATTACAATAGGGTGGATTGGGATTTTCTTCTGAAAGTTTTAAGGGAGTTTGGATTATTTGATAGACTCCTACTTATTTAGCATCTCATTTCTACCTCAAGTGTGGTCATTATTGTTATTGAATCACCCTCTCATTTATTTAAAGTTTAATGAGTTTTTTGATAGGGGGATCCAATTTCTCCTATCCTTTTTATAATTATGGCTAAGACTTAGGGTAGATTCATGAATAGAGAGGTCCTTACTAGTTTGATTTTTGGCCTTCAACCCTCTTTAGCTAATCAAACCTTTTGTCATGAGTAATTTTTTGATGATATGATGATGAAGCTAACTTCTACTATAAGAAAATATACATAAATTAATTGTGTTTCAAACCTCTATGATAGAGGCGCATGACATATGGTTAACAAAGCTAGGCATTCTCTTTATTTATTTAATACTCCTAAGAATAGAAGAAAAAGGATTGCTGGCATTCTTGGTTGTCTAGTTGGGTTGATACCTTCTAGTTATCATGGTCTTATACTTTGTGTGAAACCTCACAATTCATTTTGGATGACATTATTAGATAGATTTAATAGGAAATTAGCTAGCTAAAAGTATACCATACTTAGCCAGGAAGGTAAAATTCAAATTCTCAAAGCCTCTTTTTTTACAACATAACTATTTATTATTTGAGTATCTTCAAGATCCCTTCCTTCTTTGAAGATATTAAAGAAAAGATATAGGAAATATTTCTTTGGCCGAGAGTTGAATAGATGAGGTTGGATCTTATTTCTTAGGAGTCTTTATGCAAGCCTGAAATATGTGGGGGGTTGGGCCTTCATAGAATTAGAAGTTTTAAGAAGTTCCTTCTTGCTAAACAAGTGTGGAGGACATTTGAAGACACATCAGAATGAAATTACATATAGCATAATAGATATATTTGAAATGATATCTCTCTTAAAAAATTTATTAGAACTAACAATATTCCTCTTAGTTCTTCTCTTGTAAATAATATTATTAAGGCTAAGAATGTTATCTCCAAGGGAGTTATCTAGAAGCAAAGGTTGGGAAGATTAATTCTCTTTTGGGAGGATTCCAAATTGGGTAAGCTTCCTCTATGTCACATGGATGATTTTAACCAATTCAGTGATGCCTGTAAAGATAGATTTGGGAGATTTTTTTGTGATTACTAGATAAATGATGGGTGGTTTGAAGTGACTTTCATTAGTCTACACCCTTTTCCCCTTCAATTCTCTATGAATTATTATCTATTACGCTCTCACATAGGGGAAGATGTCTTGGTGTAGAAACGGTCAGCTTTTTATATTTACTTTTTCTCTTCTATTGTATCTCTTCTTGATCATTCTTTTGAGCCCCATTCTTTCAAAGAAAATTTTTTTAATAAGGATCTCATTCCCAAAGTGAATATCTTAACTTGGAATCTTCTTTAGGAAAAAAATTATTAACACTGACAATCTACTCAAGCAAGTTTTTTTTATCCATAATACATGTTATTTAATCATGTAATATGATGAGTCTATTATTCATTGTGTGGTCTAGTTGCTATTTATTCCTAACATCTGGAAAAGAGTCTTACAATTTTAGAATGTGAAGTGGGTCTTTCTTGATTCTTATAAGGATTTTTCCAACAATGAAAACCCCTAACCTCTAATCATCTTTTAAAAATTCATTGGTTATTCATTGTCCCACATGTTTCGTAAGGCATTTGAAAGGAGAAAAACAACATAATCTTCAAGGAAAAATATCTTTCCTCTGATATTGTTTTCAGAATATTTTTTTTAGAGCTATCAATGAGAATTTGAATATTATTATTGGTTCTAATAAACCTAAAGGGAAGGTATTATGTATATATTATGATCAATGGATTGCATCTAACTGGTATATTCAGAAGGATATTTTTATGTCTCTCAAACACACCAAAGGGTTTAGAGATGATTGTAAATGGATTTTTCCACATCCTAGTTTGGTGAAACCTAATTTGGTGGGGCGACCAAGAGGAATCCTAGGCCAGTTGCATGCAGGGGAGTGTTAAGGGATGAAAATGGAATCCTTATTTTGGTTGTGTCACTCCCCATGAGTAGCCAAACTAACCACATGGAGGAAGCTATTGAATCTTACTAGGGTATCTTGACAAATAGTAAGTTTAACTACAAGAAGGTGTGGGTGGATGGACATTCAAAAAGTATTATTAATTGCATAAAAGGAAACCTTAGACCTTCATGAACTACTGAACCTTTGATACAAAAAATTTAAATGCATTATATCATCCTTCAAAAATGTTATCTTTATCACGTCTACCATGAGGCAAATGAGGTAGTTGATTGGTTTGCTAACAAAGGTGTTATCAGTGTGAGGAAGCATACATGTAATACTACAGATAGGTTGGAGATTGATGTGGCCACTTTAATCTTCCATGAAAAAATGGGTGGTAGGTATAATGATAAATTTCCAATTAATTATGGCATTCAAATTAGGTAGGTGTCTAGTGATAGTATTATTGCATGGAAAATAGAATTTTTTAAGTATTGGGCTCATGAGAGAACCTTACAATTTCACCATTGTACTCTCCCCTCACATAGATTCTAGGTATTTTTCTACTTAATTTTTATTTAGAGGATTGTTGTTATGGTTATAAAGAAAATCTATTGTAAGGAAGACATGGGAGGTGATTGGATGCGTTCAGAACCCATAGAGTGTGAGTGGATTAAAAGAAATTAGAAGGTATGGAACATCCTCAAAGGTGGCGATATCACTATTTATTTGGAGTGTGTCCATGGTTGGGACTCCAATATTACTACACTCTTTACCAAAGGTTGAAAAGACAAAGGATCATTCTCTTTGGGAGAAGGGTCATAGTGGATGTAAATTTGATCACAGAGGTTACTAGCATATCCACATATGGAAAGAAATTCTACTTAGATAGAAAAATCTTCAAGCTTGCAGTCCAGAAAATTCATAAAATAGATGAGGAACGAGATGATATGGAAGAGAGAGGTACCAAAAGTAGCTATGATCCAATGAAAATTAAGAATATTTGGGGATATGTACTAAAATTCATTATGGATTATATCACTTTGGATGATCATTTTATGAGGGTTTTTGGACATCATTTTGTTCTATTAATTTTATTTTTCATTAGAATAGGGTTTCTATTTCATTATATTTGTGGCTTTCTCTTAAGAATAGTATCAAAAACAATTACAAGAACCCTAAAAAAAATCATGTGTTTCATGAAGGTATTTTCATTCTTATTTATGAATATTATAAATCCCTCTCTACCCCTTCATACGCAATTTCCATTTTTGATGAGGATGAAACTAGTGTTGAGGGTTTACTTGAGAAAACTAGAGATGATGAAGAAACTTATTTTGAAGAAGTGGATTATATTTTTTCCTCTGAGATTAAAAAAATCCTAAAAAAGGCTATATATGGGGGAAGAGGTTAGGGGAAAGAATTTGACATTGAAGAAGGTGATTTTGTGCCTTCCACTAAAATAAAGAAAACCCTAAGTCACATACTAAGGTTGGAAGCTCTAGGAAGCTCAAGGTTAAGAGTGATGGGTTGAATACCCTGATTGCTGGAAAAATTCAACACAAAAAATGTAAGGGTAAAGAGCCCTAGGTCGATTCCCTTGTAGACAAGGGTGATGTTGGAAATATAAAATCTTCCAAAATAGATAAGGATTAGAAGAAGGAGTCACCTATAGATAATGAGAAGGATCTAGAAATAAAAATCCAATTCATGCTCTCTCCTATTTCTAGTGCCACCCCTTCATTGGGAGATGTGTCTCTCAATAAGGAGGGTGTCATGTCCCCTATTGAGCTAGATGCCAACTCTCATCATCTCAAGACTCATCAAGAGGATTATTGTGATGTGCTCAGCTTGGCAAGGGATCATGCTATTGACACTTTTACCTTTTTCAAATGGCTTTTCAAGAAACAAAGGAAATGAAAATTAAGAAAAGGGCTAAATAGGTAGTAAGCTCAAAATTATGTATTCTAAGGTAGGGGTAAGGATTGTGCTAATTATACTAATTTTTAAAGGTAGGATTTATGAGCTATAGAGGAGATGAATTTGGTGGTTGACTATCAAAATATAATAGAGGGTGTCATGGAAAAGATGTAAAAGGGCTAGTCTTAGCTAGAGGAGAAAATGAATAGTCTTGTCAAAATTTTGGATCAATTCTCTCATACCATGTGAGAATTTTTCCAAGACAAAGATTGAAAATGCTAATCTCTAGAAGCTAAATAGATAACACAATAAGAGAGACACAATTATATGACCCTAAAGAGACTAGATTTAATAATGATAAATAATTAAATGATAATAGATAACATTCCCAATTGATAATAGCCAATTTAATGTTCAGATATATGCAACAATGATATGATGATAATGTGATAAGAGCACTTAAGAAGGATCTCACACATAAAGTGGAATTATCTTTCACCATATGCTAAAATTAAATTCTAACTCCTAGGTATCTACAATGAAAACTACTATGAAAATGGAATATTATAAGTAAACTTATGTAAACTGTAATTAAGAATATTTAATTACACCAACACCTCTTTTTAAGTGTAACTTAGGGGAATATACTTAGTTTCACAAGGGTAGATGACAATGCATAATGGGTCCTTACTAATAGGCCATATTAGGTACCCATGTACAATATGCAATTTTGATGCAATGAAACATCTCATAAAGAGGAGAAAGAGGGAGAACTTCATGGGAAAACCCTCCCCCAAAAAGAGAGATAAAAATAAATAAGATGCATGCATGGATGGAGTAATGAAGAGCCCCCCATTATGACATACATCATACATATATAATCAATAATCCCCATATAGGAGATAAGAAGTGGAAGAGAGACCAAGTAGCCCTCTCCCCCCCCACCCCCAATGTTGATTCTCCTACAACGATGGTCCAAGATGTTGATGAAAACTCCTCCATTGGAAGAAAATAGAGAAAATTATACACTAAGAATATCAAAGTGTGACAAAATTAGGTACTAATGTCCATGTAGAATTACTAATGAAATAAACACTAAGTTATGATAGATATGAGGCATGGAGACACCTATAGGCACCAACTGGCTACACTCAAATGGGAGGATGGTACACTTGAACTTGTGTCTTGCTTCTATTAACTGATTGATTGGAGCATAACTATCAAGAAGCATGTCCCATGATATTCCTAATCTACTAACATAGGGAATACATCAAATGTATCATGAATGACAAGGTACAAATAAAAATGTGGCACTTTATGATAGTTCATGTACAACATTGCTCATGCAAGAGCATACAACATCAAATACAATACAAAGATGGAAACATGAAGATGATGAAGGCCCCAAATATGCCATGTCAAATACTACACAAAAGGCATCCTCTAGTTGGTCTCTTGTCAAGAATTCTTTGGGACAAAATTGTCCTCGCCCCTTGGCTGTCAATTGGATAACGTTGCAAAACAAGTATGATGTGGCAAAGAAAAAAATACGTGTTTCCAAATTTACATTATTATTAAAAAAGTTTCTTTTGAAAAACAAATTAAATTTAAAATAAATATTTATTAAAAATATCTAATAATTTTTTGTATAAAAGCTGAAAAAGTACACATTGTTTTTTTTTTAATTTTTAATATTAAATGAAAAATAATTTATTAAAAAGTAAAGAATTTTATTTTTTCTTAATTAAAAAACTTTATTTAAAAATCTAAAGAAAAAAGAAATTTTTTTCACTTTATTTGAAGGAAAAAAAATGAATTTTTTTAATTTTATTTAAAAAGTATTAAAAATGAAAATTTTTTATTTTAATGACATAAGAAAAATGATGTATTTAAAAGGGTTTTTTAAAATAAACAATTCCCTTACAGGGTGGAAGACATGGTTAGTGCAGTACCACAATGGGGTTTGGTACACCAGAAAGCCTATAGGCCAAACACAAATTTATTTATTTTTTACTTTTTCAAAGTTAAAAAACAAAATTCAAAAAACTAGTCCCCCCCACCCTCACTTTTTTTTATTTTTTTAAGAAAACAAAAAAAAATGATTTTTAAAAAATATATTTAAAATTAAAAATTCTACCATCCTGCGCAAATACATTTGTACAATAGCGGAAGGGAGGTTTTCTTCAACTTGAGATGCCCATCTCTAATTTTGATGAATTGATAGTTGATTGTAGGGTTTTGGGGCATTATGATCACAATGATAGTATTAGATTTGGCCCAAAATACTCCAATTTGCAAATCAATCCTTATGGGTTCAGTTTGCAAAAAAAAATTGCCTCAAATTTGACTTTTTCTCAATATAGGAAAATTTATAGTCAAAATTCACCAGAATGGCCACCCAATGCAATGGTTAGGTCCGATCTTCTTTTAGACACTCCCACAAGCTTCTGGTATTTTGGATATGAATCACGGCCCTTCAAAATTGAAGCAAATAGCTCTCCAATGGCTATGCAATGTGACCTTCTATGGCTCTGATACCATGTAAGAATCTTCCAAAGGCCAAGAATGAAAATTACAAGATGTAGAAGCTCAATAGATAGCACAAAAAGAGAGACGAAATGATATGATCCTCAAATAAGTGGATTCAATGATGATCAATAATCAAATGATAAAAGTTTACATGCCTAATTTATAATGTTGAATTGATGTGAAAATATGCACAATAATGAAAGGATGATAATGTGATAAGAGCACTAAAGATGGATCTCACACATAATGTGGAATTCTCCTACACCATGTACTAAAATGAAATGCAAACCCTTAGGTGTCTATTATGTAAACTACTATGCAAATGCATTATCATAATTAAAGTGTAATTAATAAAATTTAATTACACCTACTAGTCTTAATGAAGTTATTCAGAAGGTTGTGAACCAGAGCCACTGAAGTATAATGAACATGACTTAAGCTATGACTAGGCTAGTTTAGACCTTTAAAAAGAGCACCATGACAAGAAGATTGTATTGCTAGATCAAGATAAAGGTCAAGAAGTGTTTGGGCCTACTTGTAGGACTAGATGTATCCTCAAAATGAAGGAAAAAATATTCATAGTGGAGCTCAAGGTGACTTGAAAAAGACCTCTTATGATATGACTAGGATAGATGTTGTGTCTGAGGATCTGAAGACCCTAGTTTAATCTTTTTGTATTCTATTTTTTTCTTTCTGATGAAGGGTGCTCCCCTTAATACCACAAACGCATAACAGAAATAGAGAAACAACAACAATATGCAAGAACAGAAAATTGGCTTCTTATTATCTCCACAAATGTGGAATTACAAACTTTCAGAATTACAATATGCAAAGCCCCATGGGCATTCCCTTACAATATTCTGTAGGACAAAGCCTCGAATTATTGCCCAGATCTACTACCCAGAACTATTCTGAACTGCCTAAGACAATAATATAGCCTTCCTTATATAGGCAATTTTCCACCACCTGGGAAGGTTCCAGAATTTTAGCCAATAAGGCCGACCAAACTTAGAATTATTTTTATTTTACATTTCATTACATCATAGTTGGCTCAAAATAAATTTTGAAACCCGAACAGAAATTTTGAAGAAAAATCATTTTCCGCCATTTCAGGTGACCCAACTTCCGAAGACCATAAGTCATCACCAGTTGACCCGATCGACTATTGTAACCCCATTTCGGAAAGGGCGCGAGGAGCTCTACAACACCTAAATTAAGTAAGCTTCATTCAGCCCAAAATTTGACCTCATCCGGGGCCTCTAAAGCCTTCAAAACTGAGTTCAAAGTTTCTGTCCCCTGCTGCCAATACCGAAAATCTTCAATATCTTCCAATATACACTTGATTTGGCAATGAAACTTTACTGGCAGACTTATATGACCAAAACGAACCTCCAAGAAAGAAACCAGATCATTCTGAGCACATATGAAAATTACCAAAAATAGTAACTTTCCATAAATAGCAGCTCTGCACAAAATAGCCCTTATTGACTACAAAAACAGAAATATTTTTGGGTGATGCAAGATTGCTCTTACACCCAGGATGCTCCTGCATCACTTTCTTGTTTGGTTTTCTTTTTGTCATCTACTTTGTTCTAGGCTACCATTTATTGGTCTTTCATCTGCATAGTTTTTTTTGGATACTATGTATCCCTTGGTTGGTACAAAACAATAAATCTATGTCTATATTTTGTTAAACAGGTTCAAGTCCCTTCAAAACCTACTTTTACCATAATAAAAAAAGTCTTATAATTCTTTATCTATTAAAAATCATTCATATTTAGCCTTGACAAATTAAATTCATTTATTAAAAAATTCTCCAACTCTATTCTCCTCAATGAAGTTTTCATTTGAAAACTCTAGTAAGAAGATAACAATGTATCTTCTATAGAAGCTTTGAATTGAAGCTAAAGTAGTTCAAAAACATCAACAACCCACATTAGAAACCAAAAGGTATTGGGAATACATATCACTTATAAGGAAGTGTAGGTAGCAAAAATACATCCTACACTAAGCTTGTGTGGGGGATACTGTAAACCTTGTACAAATTATTACAATAGTTAATAAATTTAATATGAATAAGCATAAATAACATGTATACAATAGCACAATGATTTATGTGTGGAAACCCTTTTAGGAGAAAAATCCCACAGTCCAAAAGCCACCCATTATATTATTAGAAAATCTAAAATAGACTAAAATATACTGCAAAGAAAGATTCTCATAAGAGTATCACCAATAAGAATCTAGAAGCAACTCAATAGCTATTGATCTTTTAGAATGTATCACAATATAATACTTATAATAACACACCTATATAAAATAAGGTTTCCTTATAGGATAAGAAAAACACATTTAATATAATACAAAATATTCACCATTAGATCTATGACATAGTGATAAATGGCATGGATTCAAAATGCTAAGTTATAAATAAAATTTTATAACCTTTTATTAGAGACAACTTTAAATATATTATTCCAAGGTTGAGATACTATTTTCCTAGTACGATTTAATACCCATATGAGCTTTTGCATATGCATGGACAATGCCCAACCATCTATATCTCATAATTTTGGCCTTATTTCAACAAAAAATATAGTATGAATCATTCACCCAAAATCACAACACTCCCATTTATTCATAGGTTCTTCCATTTATTATTTCTATTGTTTCTCCTAGCAAAGATCTAAAAACTTGAGATATCCACATACCTCCTTACTCCAGCATGTTCAATTAGTTAGCATATTCTTATTTCATTATTATCAATTAGCAATGATCTAAAAACTTGTATTAATTAGCATATTCTTATTGCATTATTATCAATTATTTCTCATTGTGTAATTTTTATTTATTCTAATTCTTATCTATCTACCTGACTATTAGTTGAGGTGGAAACACTAAATTAGGTTTTTGACAATGGAAAACTCTTATCATAACTACCTTGACATTAAATGTTTAAATGATCATAGTTGTGTAGCTACTATTTAGGAGAAATTGGATGTGTTAGAGGCTTCATTTGCCTAGAAGTGTTATAAGTATTCCTCTCTTTTCTTTAATTCTTTCAATTATTATCCTTTCTATTTAATTTTCATATTTTATCTCATCCTGTAGTATTTATAGAAAACAAAATAGTACACTATTTATTTGGAATTTTCTATTACAAATTTTTGTACTCTCTCTATATTGGCCATTTGTGCATCACAATGTTCTTTGTGACTTGTACATGCATCATATATGGAGAACATAAAAGGTTGACCCAAAAATCCAGGCAACATGTGTATTTTTTCTTTTGTTGTCTAAATACCTTTATTTCTTAGTTAACCTAGGATATAAACTTATTATTCTCCAAGTGAGTGAACCTTAAAGTCATAATTTTGTGATAGTTAATCGGTGTGGATATTAGGATATTGTATCCCATAAAGGTGAGACCACCCTTCATGGTCATTCTATTTTTCTCTACAATATATATATATATATATATATATATATATATATATATAGATATATATATATATATACATATATATATATATATATACACATACATATATATACATATATATGAATATATATACATATATGTATCTATATATATATATATATATATATATATATATATATAGATATATATATATATATATAGATACATATATATATATATATACATATATATATCTATACATATATATATATAGATATATACATATATATATATATATATATACATACACACATATACATATACATAAACATATAGACATACATACACACATATACATATACATATACATATAAATACATACATACATACATACATACATATATATATATATATATATATATATATATATCCAGATATATATATACATATATATATATATATATATATATATATATATATATATATATGTATACATACATACATATGTATCTATATACATATACATATACATACATACATACATATACACACACACACACACACACACATATATCTGAATATATATACATACATATGTATGTATCTATATACATACATATATATCTGATGAAGGGTGCTCCCCTTAATACCACAAACACATAACAGAAACAGAGAAACAACAACAATATGCAAGAACAGAGAATTGGCTTCTTATTATCTCCACAAATGTGGAATTACAAACTTTCAGAATTACAATATGCAAAGCCACATGGGCATTCCCTTACAATATTCTGTAGGACAAAGCCTCGAATTATTACCCAGATCTACTACCCAGAACTATTCTGAACTGCCTAAGACAATAATACAGCCTTCCTTATATAGGCAATTATCCACCGCCTGGGAAGGTTCCAGAATTTTAGCCAATAAGGCCGACCAAACTTAGAATTATTTTATTTTACATTTTATTACATCATAGTCGGCTCAAGATAACCTTTGAAACCCGAACAGAAATTTTGAAGAAAATTATTTTTCGCCATTTCAGGTGGCCCAACTTCTGAAGACCATAAGTCATCACCAGTTGACCCGCTCGGCCACTATAACCCCATTTCGAAAATGCCACGAAGCGCCCTACAGGCTTGACCGGCGCAAGCGCTCGTCACCAAAATTTTTGACCTCATCCGGGGCCTCTAAAGCCTTCAAAACTGAGTTCAAAGTTTCTGTACCCTGCTGCCAATACCGAAAATCTTCAATATCTTCCAATATACACTTGATCTGAAAATGAAACTTTACTGGCAGACTTATATGACCAAAGTGAACCTCCAAGAAAGAAATCAGATCATTCTGAGCACATACGAAAATTACCAAAAATAGTAACTTTCCATAAATAGCAGCTCTGCACAAAATAGCCCTTATTGAATATAAAAATAGAAATATTTTTGGGTGATGCAAGATTGCTCTTACACCCAGGATGCTCCTACATCAGACACCCAGGGTAATTTGAGAAGTGACCCTGTCACGACTCAGGTGTGCAGAGGAAAACCAAGACGGTTAACCTCCTCCTTTGTTAGCCACGATGAATCTTCTATAGGTCGTCCTTTCCATTTGACCAAATACTCTTCATATGTCCTATTTCTTGTGCTTCTACCAACACGACTGTCCAGTATGTCTTCGATCTCCTTAGTGTCTGAACTAGTTGCTGGAATACTCCACTGTGCTACTGTGATCTCATCTTCAACACCTCCTTCATGATACTCTGTCAGATCTGAAATGTTAAAAACTGGTGAAATATTTAGCTCAATAGGCAATTCTACCTCATATGCATTTCCTGAATCATGTTTCTTCAGTATCCTACATGGTCCAAACTTCTTCATTTTCAGCTTGTTATATGTACCAACTGGAAACCGCTCCTTCCGCAAATGAACCATGACTTCATCACCAACCTGAAATTTCTTATACCGCCTTTTCTCATCTGCCTTAGCCTTATACTGTGCATTCATCTTGGTAATATGCTTCCTCACCTCCTCATGGATGTTCTTCAAGTGTTCTGCAAAATCCTCAGCTTCAGCACTACTTATTTCTCCTTTATCTATCTTCCTCAATTCAGATGCATTTCTTGGACTACTTCCATATACAATCTGGAATGGTGATTTACCAGTGCTCCTGTTGACAGAATTATTGTATGCAAATTCTGCCTGTGGTAAAATCAAATCCCATCCTGTTGGCTTATCTCCAACCAAACATCTCAGCAAATTTCCCAAACTCCTATTCACCACCTCTGTCTGTCCATCAGTCTGTGGATGATGTGATGAACTAAACTTCAAATCTGTCTTCAACTTCTTCCACAATGTACGCTAGAAATATCCAACAAACTTAGTGTCCCGATCTGAAACTATGGTTTTTGGCAAACCATGAAGTCTCACTACTTCTCTGAAAAACAATTCTACTACATGAATAGCATCATTAGTCTTCTTGCAGGGAATAAAATGTGCCATCTTTGAAAATCTGTCAACTACCACAAAAATTGAATCATGTCCCCGCTGAGTCCTCGGTAAACCAAGAACAAAGTCCATGCTGATATCCTCCCAAGGCTTCTCTGGTACAGGTAATGGCTGATACAACCCTGTATTCTGCTTCACTCCTTTCGCCATCTGACATACTCTGCAACTCTGTACAAACTTCTTCACATCTTGCTGCAATTGTGGCCAATAATAATTTTCACTAACCAAAGAAAGGGTTTTGTCACGACCAAAATGTCCAGCCAATCCCCCGCTATGCTTCTCCTTGATGAGATTCTCCCTCATAGAACTTCGTGGAATGCACAACTGACTCCCTCTGAATAGCATATCATCCTGGATGATGAAATCCAACCATTTCGTCCTGTCTAGAGTAACAGGTTCTGTACAAGCTTTCCAAGCTTCACCAAAATCAGGATCCTCTGGATACAAATTCTTGAGTTCCTTGAACCCAACCACTTCAATCTGCATTTCTGTCAGCAATAGTTGCCTTCTGCTAAGAGCATCTGCAACCCTATTAGACTTTCCACTCTTGTGTTTCAAAACAAATGTATAACTCTGCAAAAACTCAACCCATTTCAAATGCCTCTGATTCAACTTTCCTTGACTATTCAAATATTGCAAAGCTTGATGATCAGTATACAAAACAAACTCCTTAGGAAGTAGATAATGTCTCCACTTCTTTAATGCCTGAACTATAGCATAAAATTCCTGATCGTAAACAGAATATTTCCTCTTGGCATCATTTAACTTCTCACTGAAATAAGCAACAGGTTTACCTTCTTGACTCATAACAGCTCTTATTGCAGTACCACTAGCATCACAATCTACTTGAAACACATCTGTATATATGTATACATGTATATATATATATATATATATACATGTATACATATATATATACATACATATATATATATATATATATATATATACATGTATACATATATATATACATACATATATATATACATATATATATATATATACACATGTATACATATATATATATATATATATATATACATGTATATATATATGTATATATATATATATATACATGTATACATATATATATATATATATATACATATATATATATACATGTATATATATATATATATACATATATATATATACATGTATATATATATACATGTATATGTATATACATGTATATGTATATATATGTATATATATATATATAGATATATACATGTATACATATATATATATATACATGTATATATATACATGTATACATATATATATATACATGTATATATATATATATATATACATGTATACATATATATATATACATACATGTATACACACACACACACATATATATATATATATATATATACATACATGTATACATGTATATATGTATATATATATATATATACATGTATATATATATATATATACATGTATATATATATATATATACATGTAGACACACACACACATATATATATATGTTTATGTATGTATATATATGTATATGTATATATATATATGTATATGTATATGTATATGTATATGTATATATATGTATATATATATATATATATATATATATGTATGTATATATATGTATATGTATATATATATATGTGTGTATGTATGTATATGTGTATGTATGTATATATATAGGTATATATATATATATATATATATATATATATATATATATATATATATATATATGTATGTATGTATGTATGTATGTATGTGTGTGTATGTATATATATATATATACATATAGATATACATACATATACATATACATACATATGTGTATATGTATATATATATACATGTATGTGTATATATATATATATATATATGTATATGTATATATATATACATATGTATATATATATATACACATATATATATATCTGTGTGTGTATGTGTATGTGTATATAATTAATTAATTTACTTCAATTAAAAAGTACCCTGGATGTCAATAACATTGAACTTTCATCCATGCTCCTACCTAGAAACTTCAATCTAATGTACTTCTTTAGTCATTTTATGTATGGGATTTGCACCTTGATTTAAAAATATATCTTCGTTATGAAGGACATATGTTTAGCATCGCAACTATTGATTACTCTATAAAATGAATTGAAGTTATTTCTATTTGTTCTATCAGTTATAAAATAAGTTTTAAATTTCTTCTTGACAATATTATTCTTTGATTTTGTTTAGCTTCCATTTTGGTATTTGATAACAACATATCATTTAATAAAAAAAATGAAGTCCCTTGATAAATTTCATATTCAAGATCAGTTCTTTGTAACATATTATCCTTATTCGAATGGTCTAGTTGACCATTCTAATAAAGAAGTTTAGAACATCCTTTGAGAATGTATTACTAAACATGGGAAGGATTGTAACCATCAATTGTTCCACAAGTTTGGCGATTATTGAATAGGTATTCAAACTACCACGGATATCACCTCGTATAACTTGTTTATGACATAGATGCAATTATGCCTTTAAAATTAGAGATTCTTCCATTGTGATTTCCTCTCAAAGTAATTCATGGTAACAATTCATAAAGAGAGAAAAATATTTAAAAACTAAAAATTTGTGATAAACTACATATAAATGCTCCCAATTGTATTAAAAGATATCAAATTATATTAGATAGAAAATTGTAATGTTTAAAATATAAACAAAATAATAAATAATACCTTAAAATTCTGTGTACTCCTAACCTCTAGATATTTTATCTCTTAGCTACATTTATAACATCTCGGCATACAACTTAAAATGAACTTGTTGAAATACATGTTCTAACTGAGTAAATCAGAATAAGACTAGACCACTTTAAGATGGATGGACGGATCAGACTAGCACAAAAAAAAGACTAGGAAAGGAAAAACAACAAACAACTAGACAAAAAGAGATGGGGAAGAGGAGAAGACTATTGACCACAAAGAAGCCAACCACTAATTTCCGGAAAGGCTCAAGTCCTTGACAACCTAGCACTTTTTGTTGAGTAGATCGAAATTGTACAGAAACAACTCCTTTTTCAGTAGGTCGAGCTTGTCAAAAAATGACAAGTGATTGTTTGAGAAACGTCGACGGATGGTGTAGCATCAGAAATAACATTAACATTATTGCTCTTTTGGAAGACGTGGCCAACGAACCAAGAAGCCTGTTCCCTCTAAGTTCTCTTGCAGTGTCATAGAAAAAAATCTATATGTCGTACTTTTCACTGAAATTCATTGTTGATTGTTCTCACTAACAAGAATAATTCACTCTCTATTGTCGTCTCTCTAAAATCATTTTGGCACTATATCTGCCCTCGTATCATTTGGCCAAGGTAAGAAATTTGGGCGAAATTTTTCATAATAAGTAAATGTCAATAGCTGGCAAAACAATGGCCGCGGAGATCACAAGTTAACAGTAACAAAGATCTTCGCCAACGTCAAACTTTAATGCTGCTTTTATTTCTATCCACTCATTTATCGTAACAGAAAAGTGAGCTCGATAATGTCGACACGAGGGCCAGGGAAAAGAGTCGCTGTTCCAGACCCATTTACTACGAAGAAAAATGGCTTTATATGACCAATTTGAAAGTATAGACAATTTACTTTATTGAAAGTATAGAGGGGAAAACGACGCCTGAAGATCCCATAAGTTATCCACTTCAAAATTGTTTTGGACAATGGAAGTGGTTAGCAGTAAGAATCCAGTGCATTGGGTGCCTAATTTATTCGTGTTAGGGTGGATCTTCATAGGTTGTATTAGCCTCGGAGTAGTGGGTTTCGATGGAGCTCCATATGTGCCTGCAATGTTTGTATTTGGGGACTCGCTAGCAGATATGGGAACCAACAATTTCATTCCAGACTGTAAAATGCGTGCAAACTTCACACCATATGGCATCTCGTCTTTTCCCATACCGACAGGCCGTTTTTCGGATGGCCTCAATACATTTGATCATATAGGTATGTATTCTTAAATATTTTTAGATATGTTCTTGAGTAGACAATTTGCTGGTAGAAAAATAATTAGGAAAAAGTCTTTATTGTTTTGGATCATATTCTAATTTCTTATGAAGAGATCCAGGTTCATAGAGATAATGATTTATAAAACAGTAGAATTCGTAAATTTTATCCTTTTCAATGGATATTATATTTCTTTATAATGGATCATCAAATTTGTTCGGAACTACTTAAGAAAAACATTTTTAATATACCTTTGTCCAAATATGAATTGTACATTTTATATTATAAGGTAATTTTGTATTTAACTATCTAATTAACTATTTTTAAATACACATTAGTTTTCATTATAGAGCTATGTATTTTAAAATGTATTTTGATTTTGTATTTAACTATCTAATTAACTATCTTCAAATGACACATTAGTTTTCATTATACAACTATGTATTTTAAAATGTTTTTTGACATATGTTCTCATATAAACAATCACCTTTCTTTTATGAATTTGTTGTAAGAAATTAACTAATATATTTTTGTAAATGAATTTAGTGATGTTATAGATGACAATTTGATTTGTGGTGAAAAATTAGAATGGATGTATATTTTACACTTACTTTATCAAGAAGTTATTCAATGTTTTAAAAGTTATGAATTATCAAAATTTAGATATTTATTAAAAATATATTAGTTTTCCTTAGAATGTTATTATGGTATAATTCGAAAGCAATAAATTATTGAAGAGTAAAAAACTTAATTGAATTTACATAAATGTAAAAAAAACTAGATTTAATATTAGTTAATTAACTAGCATCAATAAACAAAGAATATAATATACTTATATTACTATTAGTCAATAAGAACAAAATGCAGTAGTCAAGTAACACTATTGTTGTGTTGGTAAACAAGGTTCAATCCTTCCATTAGGTCGTTGAGTTCAAATGTCATTTGTCTTTGTTGAGATAATATACTAAAAAATGTGTGCCTTTATGAGGTTATTATTGTTGGATTTTATTAATGAAGTGTAACACCCCATCTATACTAAAAGATAAAAGATGATACTAAAGAAGAAACCATCATAAATAAACCACATAAAACCACAGCAATAATTTTTTTTTCTTAAAAGAACAATCTGATTACATATAATTATAGCATCCGCTTTTAAAAGCTTTATAGTTTACAATCAATTTACAACAGAGTAATAATAATACTCTTTATTCAAAGATTAAGTCTCTAAACAAAATTTCCTTCTTTCCAAATCCATTACATTCTACGAATAGATCTGATAACTAATAACCATGAAATGATCTGTTTCCCATAAAACTTAACAACTGCTATCCACTGTCTCATATTCATTGATTTATCCATCTAAAACCTGAAAATCAAAATGAACACAAACGCAAACAGCAAACAAGGCTCAGTCACAATGATAAAGAAAATGAATCATCTCCAAATATCTGCAATCATAAAAGTCAGTACGATATAACATTTATGCAGATTTAGATACAGATGTAATTGAAAACTAAATAACATAATTTCCATTCTTTCACACCAAAATCATCAAGCACTAAATTTCCTTCTAACAGAAATAAACTCGCAAAGAAAATGACAAGTAATGATCCAATAGTTCATGGGTGTCCACATAAGGACCTACGCTATGTATCCGTAAGGAACCTCATAGTAATCCATTATGTCTGATGAAACCATAATGTTTTATCTTTGTTAATTGAAACCCATAACCCTTGAATTTATAATTATCACTTAATTAAACAACTGATAGAAATTCTTTCCCATAAGGATATAGACTAGTGTCAGCCCCCAATCTATGGATCATTCTTGCATTATCTCAAAAACACTTGATCTAGCAATCAAAGAAAGCAGTGAAATGAACTACATAACACAATTTCACTAACAATCCATTTCTAATGTATCAATTTACAAAATTGAAACAGCAAACAGAAAACCATTATAAAACCATATTAGCATATTTCTTAACATACATTCATAAATATGATGTTTCACGTAAGATGAAAAGATCACAACTCTTTCTCCATCACAAAACCAAACAAAATAATCTCCATATTAACTTAACATTAAAACTGTAACTGTACAATAAAATATCCATATCAAATCCATGTTTCCATTGAATAGAAAATAATGAACATAATCATACATCAACTGAATCAACACAACACCCATCACTTTTAACAAACATACTAGTTTATCATAACTGAATTATTAAACTAAATGGCCATACACCCTGCTCTATTAATTACAAGTTTATACCATTTATATACATGTTGGTGTATGTACATGTATACACCACGGCTTGTGTATACATATACATATCCTAGCAGGTATATGTATAGATGAATACATAATTATATAAGCTTGTAATTAATAGTTCAGATTGACAGTCATAGCATCTATTATATACATGTTGGCGTATGTACATGTATACACCACAGCTGTGTATACATATACATATCCCAGCAGGTATATATATATATGTTTATGTAATCATATAAGCTTGTAATTAATAGTTTAGAAGGACAATTATATCATCTATTATATATCTAATTGCATAAACTGTAATTAATAGTTTAAGTCCATGAATATGCAATAGAAAACCACACTAATCTTCATAGTGCTGTCACAGAAAACAACTACCTTATTATACTACTAATCTGCCGAATACATAAAATAATGACAGAAAATTAACTGACTTCTACCTCTTAATCAAATTACCAAAGTGTTTCTTTTCCTTACTGTCTGTACAAGATAGTAATTCATTTTCCTATAAATCCCTTACATTTCCTAATGTTGTATCAACTATAATACACACTGGTGTTAATTACTATAGATCTTAAAGCTCGCAAACAAGTTTGACATAACCAAGACATCCACATTCCTCTATCAATTGATACATACAGTGACACACACTTTTTAACCAAACAACGACACCAGAAAACTAAAGGAGTTCACCCAAAAGAAAAACCTTAATCCAAACTTAAGTTGCAAGTGTTAACACAAAATATGACAGGTATCTAAAACACTAAGAAAAACCACTAATTCCCTTTTCCACAATACAGCTCAAAGAAAACATCAACTTCAGTTAAAGACAATGATAGAGAAACCCATTTTCAACATATAACCAAATCCATACAAATTGTATACATTATGATTCTACAGTGCTCCTAATAGCAGGTACAGTGTGAGAAGATCAAAAGAAATTTTTAACACAAACTCATGCTGGTTTCATTCTCCATTAATATGCCGATACCCAGACCCCACTAACTCCCTTAACACTTGTCCAAAGCAAGAAAACATCGACAGCAAGCACACAAGGATATAACCATACAACATCTACATAACTATATTCCAAAGATCGACACAGACTTAACTAAACATTGCCAACTTCATACTCTGAACAGAGATCTCCCTTATTACACTAGGCTCGAAACAGCATATAAAAAAAATACAAGTGTTAAATACCATAATAAAACTAGACACTTACTAACCAGTCATTTTGTTACCAAGTTTCACTACTAATCACAACATTATAACTAGATTTCTTTCTAATCTATCCAAGAAAGAAAAGATTGATTCATGACCGAGCTTACAAAATAATCAAACACAAAATTTCACATTTCATCAACTAACAATCAGTGATAACCAACATTCCATTAATACATTTGCAGAATCACAAAATGGAAATAGAGGTTAAGGTAAGAGATGCCCCTGCCTGGTATTCGTATGAAGAAGATATCCAAAACCAGTATGCTAGAGCTAACCCCTGCCTGGTGAGCTTCACAAACAAATCCCAAACTCAACCACGATGATCCCTTATCACAGATTACCAAAATGCCGTGCAAGAGAACCCAAAATGCAGAGATAACCGTATGAAACTTCCCACTTCCTAAATGACCATGAACAGAAGGGTTTATCTTTTCTGTGAAAACCCCTTTCATTCCAAGCCACTTATCAAGAAGGAAACAACAGTAACACGGGTCCATAACCAACTATTTACCCAAAATGCCGTAGCATAACATAGTAAAAAAAATGGAGTCATATACAAACTGCAATTCCTTAACCAAAGCAAATGACGGATTTCAAACTCAACAATGAATTTCCATCGATAAGTTCATTCAATGCAAACTTATCCGTTGCAGTGAACACAACTCAAAACCTACCAAATGTCCAACATAGTACATTTCCACAACCCGAAAATAGCTTAAACCCCACTAACACCTCAAAGCAATGCAAGTGCATTAATTCCCTGTCGTAAGTCATGTCTTCGAGCCAGTTAATAATATGAAGACTTAGAGATAGGTTAATACATGTCTTTGCCAAAAACATTAGTCATATATACTAACTTAAACATCTAAGATAACAGCGCATTCCAATGGCAATTAACTAACACTAAAACACACTAACCTCTTACTAACATACACCATAGGATATACTAACTTAGTTAATTCACATAGTTTTAGTAAATGAAATACCACATTATTACTAAAACATACACTCATAGTTATATGTATAAAAATACATATATTTCAAATTCATTAATTTTGAATTCAGAATTTGATTAACATTAAATAACAATAGAACTCTAAATACTGTCTATACACATCAAGATACAGTTAACAATAATAATGTAACCATTTCTAATTACGTCTAATCATAATACTAAGGATTCCAAAACAATGAATCAATAATCAGACAATTAACTAACCGTATAGTTTCTCCTTATTCATAATCAAACCAATGTTCAAAATTCAGTCCAAGCCAATTCTGTCATCAGAATAGGACTCATAAAGTGACAGAAGTAGACATAATTCCCTAAATGTCTAGTAGAATAATAGAGATAACATGTTTAATCTAATTAACAAAGTTCAAAAGAACGTAGTCAGAGTTCAAACTCAAAGGAATCTAACATAACATAACATAGAAAAGTAAAGTCTGGAACTGTCAAGGGCATGACATCAAGTCCGATTGTCTGTAGCCTCATTATTTGACTTTATTTTTTGATAAAGTTTAAATCTGATATTTTTTAATGGACTTTGAAAGATAAGTTCAAATCAGATTTTGGGAAATCTGATTTCTTCTATGGACTTCTTCCTTCTTCTTTTTGGACAGCAATTTTTCTATAAAGGGAAGAATGTTTTATTCTTCCACAAGTGAGAATGAATGTAAAAATTCTCTTTTGTATGTAGCAGCAAATAGATTAAGTTTTTGAATACTCGGTTTTTATCAGAGATGTGAATGATTATTCTATTAAGTAGTGATTGCTTCAGATAATCTTGTAAGAGCTTTGTGATGCTGGTAGATGTTTGTATGTAGGCCCAGTAGTTGCAAGTTTATTTCTTATTGTAGAAATGTTTTTAGTTTGAATAGAAGCAAGAAGAATCTTGCATATTTCTCCAACTCTTGTGTTTACCCTGTTTTGGGGATTTTGATTTTTATCTATTGTTGAAACAAACCATCATTCTGTATGTTTCCAGAATTTAGTATTTCTCTAAATTTTGTACAATTATGCTTGTAAGCTATTGAACTTTATGAATTTTTTTTATATACTATGAAATTTCATCCCCTTATAAACGGCCCCTTCAAGAAGAAGAAATGATGAAAATTTAAATAAATTCAACAATCTCAGTGACTGCTATTTAGAGCACTATTGGCCAGCTTCAATCCTGGCACAATTATTATATTGTTTAAACCTTTAATTCAACAACCAAAAAATACTCAAACTATATGAACAAAACCTAATGACAGCAGACAAATTGAAATTATGTTAGCCTAATGAAGACACATGACCTACACTGTTAGTTGCCTCACATGGGTTTGATCATGGGTGACCACCATATAAAATATTGTGATTTGACAAATACAGTATGCCCTTCTCCATTTTATTTTATTTTTATTTTAACCATGCACACTTTTAATAATTAATGTTAATATAACAAATATACATAGTATGATGATTAACTTGTATTATTATTTCTGTAGCCACCATGAGTAATTGTGGTTGATTCCAACTAACTCAGGTTAATTACTATGATTCCAGCTAGCTTTCTCGGGTTACAATCCCCCAGTCCAGTTCTTTCCTCATCGACAAGTCTCTCAAGTGGAATCAATTTTGCATATGTGGGGAGTGGATTGCTCGACTTAACTAGGAAAGAAATGGTCAGTGTTCTTGGCAATTTATTTCTTGGGAAAAAAATTATTTTGATATACTATGGGATTTCATCCCCTCATAAATGACCCCTTGAAGTTCAAGAAATGGTGAAAATCTAAATAGATACAACAATCTGGCTGTGCTATTTAAAGCACTATTTGTGAGCTTCAATCCCAGAAAAATTATTATATTGTTTAAACTTATAAATTAAACAACCAACAAATGCTCGAACTGTATGAACAAAACCTAATGAAAGCAGAAATATCAAAATTATGTTAGCCTAATGAAGACACATGACCCACACTGTGACTGGCTCACTCACATCGCTTTGATCATGGGTGACCACCATATAAAATATTCTAATTTGACAAATACACTATGCCCTTCTCCATTATTTATTCTTTTATTTTATTTTAACCATGCATGCTATTAATAATTAATTTTAATATAATAATTTTACATTTTATTTCTTTAATAAATTCAAGCTTTTCGGTTGCCGCAATTATAAATGAACAATTTACATGCAAATACAAAGCTTTACGTGAATTATCTTCTTTATGTAGAATGTTATTCCTGTGAGTCAACAAATACAACAGTTTTGAAACATTTCCAACACCTTCACTAAAGAACAAGGAGCTAAGAAAGCCATGTCCCTCATAGCCAAGTCCTTGTTTTGTATTTCAATTGCGAGAAATGACATCGGGGAGTACTTCAACTCACGCCAGCCCTAGATATGGAAATATACGCTAAACATCTTCTAACAAAGTTTGATCAACACTTCGGAGTATGTCATCTAAGGCTTTATTTTTAAGGCAGAAAAAATAGCATAGATTTATGATTAAATTTTCACAATTCTTGACGAATGATATTTTCAACTTTTCTTCAACTACATTTGGAATCCGTCACTTCTTAGGAGCTTTACAAAGCTGGACCAAGAAAATTCCTTGTGATAGATGTCCCTACTCTAGGGTGCACTCCTATGGCAAGAAGTGTCACAGACTCTATTTTACCAGATGAATGTAATCTAGGGCCAAACATGTTGAGTGAGAAATATAATAATGGGCTAACAAAACTAGTGGATCATTCGAATAAAATATTGGATGGAGCATATATCATTCTTCTTAATGGCTATCCTATTGTGCTAGATATGGTATATCACGGTGAATCATATGGTATAAGTTCATCTAGCCTTATCAATTTTCAAAAGCACTTGTAATAGTTTTTGGTTGCCTAAATTGTCTCATGTAATTTAAGAGTTTTATATATGGAATATGTGCGGTGTAGGGTTTTCAGAGACAAAAAAAGCATGTTGTGGTTCTGGAACCTTAAATGCGGATGTGCATTGCGGCCTTACAATGCCTCCGGATGTATATTGTGAAGATCCAGACATATACTTATTTTGGGATTTTGCCCATCCCACACAAAAGGCTGCTAAGTTTTTTGCGGATGCCATATGGAGTGGAAATTCCTCTTTTGTCCATCCGCTCAATCTCTCTACTCTGGCAATGGTGAGAAAATGATGGATTATTGTCTTGGCAAACTAGCTTTGTTAAGAAAATAATTGTTGAGAAGGGATGTCCTTTGCCAACTACCACTTCAAAAAAAAAATTTTACGATGAAGGGATTTTATCCCTTTGGTGACTGTGGATTTGATGGCCTATATCTATATTTGCATCCACTATGTAATATAATAATCATGGTTGAAAGAAACTACTGAATTTTCTGACCTATTGTTTTTATACTACTTTTTAAGAAGGAATGAATATTAATATATTTTTTTGGATGAAATTTGTTTTTATTAATTTAGTCAATCATCGTTAAGAATCAAAAAAATTTCTTAACAATGTTATAATTTAGACTAGATTGGTTTCGAAAAGGGTCCAGTTTAATAAGATATCTGCAATCGAAGAAAAGAGTTTGAATCTACCAAATAGTGAGATTAAGATAAAAATAGACCTAAAAAAATAGATCAGTAGGACTACCTAAACAAAAAGGACAATGAGATATTAAACTGTTGTTAAGGGCCTTTAGGCCCTTACTAGCCATTCATTCTTTTTGCTTGAGTTTGGGGTGCTCTTTTGAAGATACCACCTTTTGAGAACCAAAGGATCCAGCAACAACATGAGAATGAGCAGAGAAAAGAGAAGTATTCAATGAGTATTTGGTTCCTTTTTACAGAGGCTAGAGGAGACTACTATGAGAAGTAGGATCTGTATCTAGAGGAGACTACTATGAGAAGTAGGATCTGTATCTACTGTTGTATGTTTATCCTTCCTTCTTTTTACTTTCTATTGTACAACCTAGATGATAGAGGCTAATTTTTTTTATATATTATCTATAGAAGTGGACAATATCATTGATGGTCTTCTTGAGGGTTCCTTGGTTTTCCACTATAGAACATCCTTTTCCAAATGTATATTCACCCTTATTCATTTTATGTCTTTTTTATCTATCACCTCCTTTTCAACCATTGAAGATAAAAGCTTGGGACCTCTTCTCTTTTTATTATTGCTTATGTATATCTAGAATGGTTGCGTTCCTTCCACAAAACTTATATCTTACTATGTTATTACTTTCCTTTGATAATTTTTATTTTATTTTAACAAAAATCATTTAGTTGTTGTGCCCACTTTGTTATAAGAAATAATATCATTTGCTACCTTACAAAACTAGCCAAGATGAATTATAGTGACTCCCTTATTCCCTCCTTGAAGGATTATTCTCACCACTCTTGCATCTTCTTAAACACTTAAGTCGCTACGGTTTGAATTTTATGCTTGGTTGAATAAAATTTGATGAACTACCATTTAGATATCTCTAATGTGTATTAGAGGCTTTGCATTGCTCCTCCATTTTATCTTGGAGTTTGATCTATATATGATACACTATATTGCAGTAGGCCTAAATGTAGGCAATATTGTAGATAGTTGTCTTACTTAATAGTTTTAAGTATTTATTATTTATTTTCTATTGTTTCGTATTAGGAATAGTGCTTATATCAAATTATTATTCAAATATGTTTAAATATTAGTGATTTTAGTATTAAAGTTATCTCAGAAATTTATTTTATTTTACTATTTGAATAAGGAATTACATTTGTATAGTTTTCTAATTAGAAATGTATGTTCAAAAGGTTTTATAGAATTTAAATTGTGTAAAAATATAGTTGTTATTTCATTTTTCCTTCATAGTATTAGAGTTCATGGCTGAACTAATTACATATGAAAGAAGTATGCAAGGTCAATTCTTATTAATTGATCAATAGCATCCTGTATGTCCTTACAAATTAAAAAGTATAATTTAATTTCAATCTACCTATAGATTTCGTAGACAAAGTGTAATGGACATTAAAAATGAGCTATTAGGCTTTCCAATATTTAAAAAAAAAACAAAACGTATTTCTTGTTCCAAATTCAAATATTATGTATACTTTTATAGTAGAAATGAAATTGCGTAGATTACAATTTAATTAATATGATTGGTATTGAAGTATGAAAGCAATTGAGGGACACAAATTTCATTCTATCTATTTTTTAAATAATAAAAGTAAGAAGAGGTAATCAATGCATCTTTTTGGATGCATAATTTTCAACTATTAGTATTTATTTTTTTATCAAGCTTATCAAGTATGATTAGAAAGGGATAAACAATAATAAATATTCCATAATAAGTTGGGATAAGTAATTTCACATTTCTAGAAAGCCTTGAAAGAAACATTTGTAGGAGCATTTCATTTAAATGAAGTTGTGTATGGTGCATAAGAAAACAATGTTTTGCATTTCAAGATAGCTTGAAGGTTTAAAAGGTTAGATTTACTTTTTTTGGTTCTCAAAATTGACAATTGTTACTTTAGACATTTAAACATGATCATATATAATGCTTATAATTTTTCGGTCATCTTCGCGACATTTAATTGGAGATCGATAAATTTACATTTAAAGATGATTGTAGTAGTATTATCAACTATATGATTTTATTCATCTCAAGTAAAACTCTCACTCAAAGATAACCCCTTCCACATGAGAAGAAACTATTATTTTTGTTTCTATTAATTTTACTAATTTCAAATAATAAATATTTTAATGAATTTTAGAAATTAGTCTTACTAATAGCCCCTATAATGTCTCACACACAATATTAGAGTCATAGAAATTGGTTTTCTTATGGAACTCTCAAAAGGTCCCTTAAGGAATTTTCACATATAATCCATCATAAAATAGTATCCACTGCACCAAGTACGGTGAATGAAAATTGAACACCTCTATAACCATAAAAAAACAAAGTAGCTATAATGGAACTAAAATTTTAGTTAGTTTTTTATGATTGATAGGGAGGTCTTTTGCTAACTAGTCCTATTCCTCTTAGGACTTATTCTAGGCCTTCTCCCTACCTATTCTAGGGTTCCCTTAGATCATATTCTCTAAGGGATTCTTGACAATCTCCTCCTCTCCACTAGACCTCACTACCAAGAAGTATTTTCCTTCCTTCTCCTTATTCTCCTTCACATGAACTCAACCAAGGAGTTCATCCTATTACCAAATAGTTTCTTTTAGCTTTGCAAATATTTTAGAAGGCTCCTCTTTCTATTTGTTTGACTAATTTTGAGGTGCTCCACCATCCTACTATCCTCCCTCACAAGTCAATCTCCAAAACCTAGGCCTAAAGCCTATGAGGCCCTTATAGGTCTCCTAACTAACTTTTCAAGGTACAACTCCACAACTTCCCAAACAAGTTTCCAAACAACTAACATATTCTGACACCCTTTTTCAAGTTCTCATGGATTATCAACTCCTTGGGTCTTCAAGGCATCCCTACTGTACCTTCAAATAATCAACCCTATTTTCTAGGCCTAATTAGGTCTCTCTATTTTTTAGTGAGGGTTTGATGTTTACACCTCTTGTCAGATTGATCAAAGGCTCTATTAGCACTTGCAAAATTTCTTGGCTCCTAGTGTTTTTCCCTGGTCCTTGCAATGTTTTTCCGGGTCTCTCGGCTGAACCCTTGCAAAAATTCAAAAGAAAACTAGTCGTTGCCAGCTAAAACTTTTGTCTTTCCTTGGCCTTGTTCTTTTTTGACGTTACCTTTGTGGTTCACTTAAGCCCCAAATTTCCCTTGTGCCTAAATTTTATGACCTCTTTGCATGTTAAACGGTTAGTCGTATAATCCCATAGACTATTTTTGGTCTATGCGATCATGCGATTAATATTTCTGTTGGGCCCCCTTTCCTAATTTTTTCCTTGGCCTAGCGGTAAATATTTCCTAAGTCACGAGCTTTAATTTTTCCTATGTTTCGGCTTGCTTTATTTCCTAGGCCTGGTCTCTGACACCTAGGCACAGTTGGTGGTTCCTCATTGGCCGATGGATTTAATGAAGTGGCATCAGCGGGCCCAGGTGGGGTCATGTTGTTAGTTGCCTAAGGATCATGTGGTTGTCGCATGATTGCATGGAATATTCCATCCCCTTGCGATCATGCGACGACTGTTGATTTTGGATCTTTCCTAGTGTGTGTCAGTGGGACCTGATTCTTCAAGCGGCAGAGTAAAGGAAGATCGTGTGGCTATCACATGATCACATGGGATATTCCATCCCCATGTGATCTTGTGCCATCTATTTGATTAGATGTTGAAGGTTTGTGGGCCCTGTCAGTCGTGACTGGGTGGTTGCGGTGAATGGTAAAGTGACATGTGGCATCGAGCGGACCCAGGTGGTGTCTAAGGTTTGGCGAAGTGGATAGGGATCTGGTGGTGCTAATAAAATTCAATGTGTTCGCATGTTCACACATAAAAAGGGTGATTCGCTAAATTTGACTGAGGTCCTTTCAAAGGTAAATCATAAAGCTTGGGAAGGTATAAAGATCTAATGATGGGGATATAAAGTTGATCCCAGTTTAAATGTGGGCCGCTGATTTGAGGGTAAAGCCATAGATTGACCGTTGAGATTCAAATTTGAATCTCTGAGATGTTTCCAACGACCAGAAAGGACTTAAATTGATGATAGAAGGGGCCAGAGTTGGTAAAACTGATCTTCTCCGCCGTTCCAGTGTGCTCCAGGGTGTGAGATGACTGCAAAGGGGATGTCTCAATGCAGAGAAGTTAATGAAATGTACTTAAGGCAGTTGCAGGGTCACTTCCAATTTGAATTTTGCAAATTTTTGTTGATCTTCGGTGCCTTTTTAGAGATTCTTCCATGATTGAAGATCAAGTGTTGATTGCTGGCAGGGTTCTGTGTTTTTCCCTTCGAATTGTGATAAATTGTTTTGAATTTTGATTTGATTATTTTGGTGGGTGAAACCCTAATCGTAACCCTGGTTGCCCATAGCTTGTTGCATCCTAACTTGTGTGAGATTCCAAGGTAACCAGTGGTATATGTAGTCAAATTTTTGACTTAGAGATGGTTCTGAACTTTGTCAGTTCTAGTGAAAGTTTCTACTTTGCAAACTTCCCCTTCTTTCTGCATCAAGGGTGTCTTGTTTTCCATTGTTGGTTCAGAGAATACAATGCATGTTGCAGAAAATTTTTCTTATGTATAAGGACTCATTTTGTTTTTACTATTACCAAACTATCTACATTTGAATTTTGAATCATTAATCATACATCAGGGGTGTTTGATTTGTCTATTTGCATTGCCTAAATGTTTGCAAGTAGAGTTGTCTTCGCAGAGATAACTAGTTTAGGGTTAGTATTCTTGTATGTATGAGCTGAAATATCAAGGATAGGTCATGCTTGTCTTCCAGTGGATGCTGGTTAATGTATTGTCCTTTCATGGGTCTCTTCTAAGGGGAGGGTTAAAATCCTTTGATGGATAATAACATATTTGAATGCACAGGTGGGAATTAAGTTGAGGTTTGGTCATGCTGTGTGATTGATGTCAAGCATCAACACATTGAGTGTATTATTTTCTTGTTTCATAGTTGTTCCTTGCAATATTGTATTTGACCCTGTGGCCCATTGGACAAGGCACTGGTCTATCAGAGACTTAGGGTATCTCAGGGGTCCCTTAAAATCCATTTCAAGTCATTTCCTTTTAGTTCCACCCTTTCCCTTTCATGTTGTCAGGATAGGTGTCTGGCTTTCAATCTCATTCCATGCAAGTAGGGCTATTGCATGAGATTTGCTATCATTGGGGTGGAGGATACCTATAGGAGATTGATTGCTATTCCACATAAATTTGTATGTAGGCCTTTCATTTTTTCATGAGGTGTCTTGAGTGTGCAAACAAGGCAATACCCACCTGAGTGAATGTGGAGCTCAAAGAAGAAGGAGGATTTCTCTTTATCCTCATCAATTGGTTTGTTTTTCTTGTCAAGCTTGAGTGCCTAACTAGTGTTTAAGCCCAACTATTTGATTCAAGTTTGGTCTTGCAAGAATAAAGACACCAACAAAATGGTGACTCTAGTGGGGAAGAAGTAAATGACAGCAAGATCCCTTGCTTGGCTAGATTATCCCAGAGTCTTGGTTGAAAGAAAAGAGTTAGATATACAAAATAACATTTGCAAAATTTTCTCACCTAGTTGTGAGTGGCGGCTCTGATTTGTCTCTATTTGATCAGTGCATCTTCTGATAAATAGTGCATGTTATCCTGGTGAGTTTTGTGTTGGTTGGAAGAAGAAACAATGATATATTTCCCTCTTCAAGGAGGTGGTGACTCTACAAAGCAAAGAACCCAATGGAGCTTCATGGTGAGCTTTAGATCTGCCCTGCTTCTAGCCAAAGGTTTTAGCTGCAAAACTTCTAGGTATTCTCTGATTGAAATGTTTCCCTATCAAGTGTGTAGCACTACTGTAAAGGGATGAGTGTTTGTGGGTAGTTCCTCATGGAGGAATATAGGCCCTTTTGTTTTGATGATATTGAAGGTGCCCCTAATGAGTTCTTTGCTGAGGATGGGAAGTGCTTGCCTTGATTCCTGGCTGGTGGATCTGTTTCTGCAAGCCAACATGTTGATGATGTTATGGATCTTTTTGGAGACATGGATATTGAGCATGAAGATATTACCATGAGGTTATTTTTGCATACATTTTCTAATGGTGCAAGGAAGTGGTTCTTTTCCTTGCCTTCATGTTCAATCCCTTCTTGGGATGTGTTGAGAGCTAAGTTTGTTGAGCATTTTGATATAGTTGCTGCTCTCAAGAAGGAATTAGCAAGGTTGAAAATGGTGAACTGACAGTTAGCAGAGGACATAATATTGCTAAGACTGGTGGCTCCTGATGATGTTCATGAGGAGGCCAGTGTTTTTGATGTTGATTCTCATTATGCAGAGAGTGTTGACTATGAAGCTGATTCTAAGATCAGTGCATGTGAGGATGTTGAAGATGAATCTGAGGATGGCATTATTTCCTAGGGCCATCAAGGAATCATCATCTGCATCACAACCATGTTCTTGCTTCTCACACAGAACATCATCCAACTGGGACAAGAAGAAAGAATCCTGATGTTGAAAGGAAGAACAATCTATAGACAAATAGGAAATACTACCATCCTCAGATTCATCTTCAACATATATATATGTATATGTGTGTGTGTATATATATATATATATAGATATATATATATATATATAGATATATATATGTATATATATATATAGATATAGATATATATATATAGATATAGATATATATACATAAATATATATATCTATAGATATATATACATAGATATATATATCTATATATATATATATATATCTATATATATATATATACATATACATATACATATATATATACATATCTCTATATATACATATACATATACATATATATATACATATATATATATATACATACATATATATATATATATATATATATATATATACATATATATGCATATATATGTATATATACATATATGTATATATACATATATATATATACATATATACATATATACATATATATATATATATATATATATATACATATATACATATATATATATACATATATACATATATATATATACATATATAGATATATACATATATATATATATATATATACATATATATATATATATACATATATATATATATATATATATGTGTGTGTGTGTGTGTGTGTGTGTGTGTGTGTGTGTGTGTGTGTGTGTGTGTGTGTGTGTGTGTGTTGAAGATGAATCTGAGGATGGCAGTATTTCTTATTTGTCTGTAGATTGTTCTTCCTTTCAACATTAGGATTCTTTCTTCTTGTCCCGGTTGGATGATGTTTTGTGTGAGAAGCAAGAACATGGTTATGATGCAGATGATGATTCCTACATAGACTGCTTCATACAAGATTATCTAAAGCTAGAGTTTTCCATTCTTGCCTTGGAAAAGAATGATGTCTGCAATAATAGGGATGTAGCTGATGAAGAAGAAAATGATGCCCAAAGTCCATTGAGTAGTGAGGAGATTTCAGCATTCTTGGCTAAAGGATTTCAGAGGTATGCCCCTACTTTGGATTTTGATTTGTAGCTCCCCTGTGATATACACTTTGACACTGATAATGAGGCTAGTGTTCAAAGTGACCATGAAGATCCATGTATATTAATTTTCCCCTCTAGTAGTGACTCTACAGAAAGAGAAATAGAAGGACATGACAGTGTGTTTTCCTATCATCAAGATTACAACAATGAACAAGTTTCTTGTTCAAACCATTTTCCTATTTTTGCTAATATGATACTGAGTGTGACAGTGTTGAGGACTTAGTCTTCAATAGTTGGGACATAATTTCTTTTGGTGAAAATAATGATGATGCAGTGCTCCCCTGTCACCAAAGTTTTGATGAAGACCTTCACTTGGTTCATGATCTAATCAATGAAGACATCATTGGTGAACCAAGTTGCTTAGTGGCTGAAGCAATGCATGAAGGTGAATCTAAGGATCCTAGTCCTTCTCAGCTAGGTATTTTTTGTGTAATGCATGATGCTCAATATGTTTTATTTTCTGATGCATTGCAAGGTGAGCTTTTTATTTTTTCCAGTCATCAAGAAGTAGATGATGTTCCCTACTTCTTGGAGTTTGAACATAAGTGTAACAGTCATGACTAGAAAAGCATGTGTAGTGATCATTGTATTTTCATTCTTCATCCCATGGTTATTCACATACATTTGTAGCAGGATGATCATAAAATTTTTAGGTGGTGGGTCATGTATGTGGATGAAAATTAGACCTTTGATTCAGGGGGGTCATTAATTTCATTTTGGTGGCCTAGGGCCATCAAGTAAAGTTGTAAACCTTGTAAATTTTGTAAATAGTTTTCTCCTTCTTGTTGTGTGTTTCCCTTTATGGCTTGTTCCCTATGTTTTTTGAGGTCTCTGTGCTTTTCTAGTGGGTGGTCTACTTTTTCCAGAGATCTGAGATCCTTGCTGTGCCTGCAAGAGGCACACATCCCCAACTAGAGCCACTGTTAGCACTTGCAAAATTTCTTGGCTCCTAGTGTTTTGCCCTAGTCCCTGCAATGTTTTTCTGAGTCTCTGGGTTGACCCCTTGCAAAAATTCAAAAGAAAACTAGCTGTTGCCAGCTAAACATTTTGTCTTTCCTTGGCCTTGTTCTATTTTGACATTACCTTTTTGGTTCACTTAAGCCCCAAATTTCCCTTGTGCTTAATTTTATGACCTGTTCGCATGTTAAATGATTAGTCACATAATTGCATAGACTATTTTTAGTCTATGCAATAATGTGATTAATATTTCTATTGGGTCCCCTTTCCTAAGTTTTTCCTTGGCCCAGCAGTAAATATTTCCTAAGTCACGAGCTTTAATTTTTCCTATGTTTCGGCTTGCTTTATTTCCTGGGCCCGGTCTCTGACACCTAGGCACAGTTGGCAGTTCCTCATTGGCTGATGGATTTAATGAAGTGGCATCAGCGGGCCTAGGTGGGGTCATGTTGTCAATTGCCTAAGGATCATGTGGTTGTCGCATGATCACATGGAATATTCCATCCCCTTGCAATCATGCGATGACCGTTGATTTTGGATCTTTCCTAATGTGTGTCAGTGGGAACTGATTCTTCAAGTGGCAGAGTAAAGGAAGATCATGTGGTTGTCATATGATTGCATGGGATATTCCATCTCCATGCGATCTTGTGCCATCCGTTCGATTAGATGCCAAAGGTTTGTGGGTCCTGTCAGTCGTGACTGGGCGGTTGCGGTGAATGGTAAAGTGACATGTGGCATCGAGCAAACCCAGGTGGGGTCTGAGGTTTGGCGGAGTGGATAGGGATCTGGTGGTGCCCACAACATTCAATGTGTTCACATGTTCATGCATAAAAAGGGTGATTTGCTAAGTTTGACTGAGGTCCTTTAAAAGGTAAATCATAAAGCTTGGGAAGGTATGAAGATCTAACGGAGGGGATATAAAGTTGATCCTGGTTTAAATGTGGGCCATTGATTCGAGGGTAAAGCCATAGATTGACTGTTGAGATTCAAATTTGAATCTCTGAGATGTTTCCAGTGACCAAAAAGGACTTAAATTGATGACAGAAGGGGCCAGAGTTGGTAAAACTGATCTTCTCCACCGTTCCAGTGTGCTCCAGTGTGTGAGATGATTGTAGAGGGGATGTCTCAACATGGAGAAGTTAATGAAATGTACTTAAGGTAGCTGCAGGGTCACTTCTAGTTTGAATTTTGCAAATTTTTGTTGATCTTTGGTGCCTTTTTAGAGATTCTTCCATGATTAAAGATCAAGTGTTGATTGCTGGCAGGGTTTTGTGTTTTTCCCTTCGAATTGTGATAATTGTTTTGAATTTTGATTTGATTGTTTTGGTGGGTGAAACCCTAATCCTAACCTTGGTTGCCAGTAGCTTTTTGCATCCTAACTTATGTGGGATTCCAAGGTAACCAGTGGTATATGTAGTCAAATTTTTGACTTAGAGATGGTTCTGAACTTTGTCAGTTCCAGTGAAAGTTTATGCTCTGCAGACTTCCCCCTTCTTTCTGGATCAAGGGTGTCCTATTTTCCATTGTTGGTTCAGAGAATACAATGCATGCTGTAGTAGATTTGTCTTATGTATGAGGACTCAATTTGTTTTTTACTGTTACCAGACTATCTCCATTTGAATTTTGAATCATTAATCATACATCAAGGGTGTTTGATTTGTCTATTTGCATTGCCTAAGTGTTTGTAAGTAGAGTTGTCTTCGTAGAGATAACTGGTTCAGGGTTAGTATTCTTGTATGTATGAGCTTAAATATCAAGGATAGGTCATGCTTGTCTTCCAGTGGATGTTGGTTAATGTATTGTCCTTTCATGGGTCTCTTCTAAGGGGAGGGTTAAAATCCTTTGATGGATAATAACATATTTGAATGCACAAGTGGGAATTAAGTTGAGGTTTGGTCATGGTGTGTGATTGATGTCAGGCATCAGCACATTGAGTGTATTATTTTCTTGTTCATAGCTATTTCTTGTAATATTTTATTTGACTCTATGGCCCATTGGACAAGGCACTGGTCTATCAGAGACTTAGGGTATCTTAGGGGACCCTTCAAATCCATTTCAAGTCATTTCCTTTTAGTTCCACCATTTTCCTTTCATGTTGTCAGGATAGGTGTCTGGCTTTCAATCTCATTCTATGCAAGTAGGGCTATTGCATGATATTTTCTATCATTGGGGTAGAGGATACCTATAGGAGATTGATTGCTATTCCACATAAATCTGTCTGCAGGCCTTTCATTTTGTCATGAGTTGTCTTGAGTGTACAGACAAGGTAATACCCACCTGAGTGAATGTGGAGCTCAAAGAAGGAGGATTTCTCTTTATCCTCATCAGTCAGTTTGTTTTTCTTGTCAAGCTTGAGTGCCTAACCAGTGTTTAAGCCCAACTATTTGATTCAAGTTTGGTCCTGCAAGAATAAAGACACCAATAGGTTCACCTTCTTAGGATTGAGTATTTGATCCCTAAACACCACTATTATGAACTTGGATTGACTTCTT